>CAKNWW010241250.1:0-13047 GCA_932074435.1 Andricus kollari | reverse complement strand
TAGGACGCGTATTTCTTGAGATATTTTGATGTCTCAAGTTAAAAAAACACCCTGATACATACATGTGTTTATTTCAGTGGAAAGAATATACATTTATCTTAATGAAATATTAATTTGATCAGAAGAAATAGTTGCTTGTAATAGTCTCCTCCGTATTCTTCATTGAAAAAAACATTTCTTTTAACCAACTTAATAAATATTCAATTCAAGATAATAATAATTTCACTTAAATAAATGTTTATTTGATATGAATAATTTAATTCTATTCTCCGAGCGAAACATTTCCTTTGATTAAAGAAATTAATATTTACGTTAACAAATATTTATGTTATCAAATAAATATCTTTTCACCTTAATTTAAATTCTTTTGATTTAAATAATTATTTTTTTGATTTTAAGAAACCTCACTGAGAAAAACTGTTAGATTTTCAATAAAATATAGTATTGAATCAATAAACCTCGTTTGAAAGCAGACATTTGATCCATTCGAATGTATATACTACAGAATTTATAGCATCACTATTAAAACGAATAGTGATGCTATAAATTATATAGTATAATCGTTTGAATCAATAAAATATTTGCTTTTGAATGTGATTTATTGATTCAATAGTATATCCATTGAGAATGTAGCATTTCTTTCAGTGTAAAGACTTTATTCAAGTATGGACAAATTAATTGGTCAAAATGCGCCCTGATCAATTACAAAATACATGAATTATACATTTTCATTAAAAAATTTTACATTTTCAATTAAAAAAATTAATTCCTAGTTTCAAATAAAATGATGAATCAAACAAAACAATGAATTTTCAACAAACGAGTTCAACCCAAAAGATGATTTTATAACCAAAAAGATTAAATGTTTCGTTGAATCAAAGAAATACTAAGAAAATGCGAATTGATGGACTGCGTGTTTCAAGCATAACTTCTCGGTTGAATATTACTCTGTTTTCTATAGAGAATTCGCCTTTTTGGTTTGAAATCATTTCCTTGAATGTACAAAATATTGATTGTAATTAAGAAAATACAGCCAAAGAATTTATTTCTTTAAATCGACAAAAGATATATGTATGGCTCAAATCTAAATTAATCCTGTGAAAGAATATTTGGCTTGGTCCTTACAAACAGGATTCATGTAAATGGATTTACTTTGTTCCAAAATATTTGTATTTTTCCATTGAACAGGTCAACTATATAATAATAATGATTTTAATGCATAATTAAAGTAAATATTCCTAGAAAAAATTGATACATTCAAGATTTATGATGACGAGACTAGATAAAGATTATTTCGAATGGTGTTTAAGGTGACACAGAACTAGGAAGATAAAATTTCTATTTAACTGAGAATATATCTCTGGTGTTTCATCCCTGAGAAGGAGATTGACGATCCTTGGTTTGAGATCCATGTCATTTTGGTGTCGAGATCAGTCCGAGAAACCGTTCCAGGTCAACATTGTCATTAATTACATATCGCATCCATCTACGCATACCGGAGTCACATGGGCCGGTTGTATAGTTATCGCGCACACGCACAAAGAGTCGTACAGGAACGATCGAAATCACGTATTAACGTCACGCTTCGTTCGTACAAGCCGATTTTATTTATACGATCAGCGAGATGGGTAGCAACATTTTTTCACATTGAATTCTCCGCTCCTTCATGTCTCCGCTCGGCTGTCCTTCGAATGACGACGAGTCCTTCGAGGCGGAATATTTCCAACTAAATAATGTTTCACGACGAACTGCACTCAATATATTCCTCGAGACGTTATTTCATCTCTGACATTGTCGGAATTCAATCATGAATTCATTATCTTAGGGCTGTACTTTAGATCAATCGACATTTTTTTTTATCATTGAAAAGAAAATATTTCTAAATTGGGTTTACATTAAGGCTTTAGAAAAACAATTTCTTGAAATGGGAAATACGTTAGATCACTTTTTTTATTATTAAGATTTCACTAAAACACAGAAAAAACTTATGGTTCGGTAATGTTGCAGCTCGAGTAATGCTTAGTATCTTTTAGAACTGAGACTCTAATAGGACTCTTTTCATGGGTTTCTTTTTAATTCGTTGATATCTGATAGAATGACTAATCTTTATAATTTTAGTTCCTTTATTAAATTGTTCACAGTGCAATGTCATTCGATCTGTATTGTAACGTAAAATTTGCACCATTATCTTGTAAAACTTGGAAATGAGTCGAGGCAAGAAATAAGTTCTGTATAAAAAGGCTCTATTAGAACTCATTTTTTGGGTTCCCTTCGAAAAATGTATCATTTTGGATTTAATTTCAGCAAGAGAGGTTGCTTTTTGTTTTAGCTTCCTTGGAACCAACAATCGGTTCTAATAGAAATTCAGTTTTTCCTGTGAAGTCTCTTTCTTGCAAAAAGGGATAGAAGGGGATGGAAATGGAAAGAACGATGATTGTTGGGTTTCTCGAATATCCCCTTTTATTAAGTTCTATCATGTCCGTAAAAATAAATATGCCCAATTACAATCTTTTATAACTCAAAGGACTTATTTATTTCAATTTTTTGTAGTTTTACAAATCCATGAGAATTAGAACCTCCTCTCAGTGTATTTCCCTGACATAATATATTAGACTATTCGTATAATTTTAAGGAGATATAAAAAATAAAAATAAATCAAGTTTCAGGTGTAGAATGATATTTTCTAGGGAAGGTTTGGCTTTGGAATATCCTTTGGAACCTTCTACACCGTTGATTTTCAATCTCCACATAGTAAATTTTGTTTTGATTTACTTTTTTTGCATTCACAATGAATTCACCATTTTTTTAATTCATTCAAATTCATTTGAATTTTTGAGTGATTCAATTTTAAGTTAACGTTTTTGGAGAACAGTGTTATTGATAAGTTTGGGGGTTTGGGGCAGTATATTTTCATGTCCTAATGGAATTTTATTCCACTCATAGTATTTCCTAATTTCAACGGTAGATTTATTTTATTCGACTGGCTTTAAAAAAAATAAGGGTTGGAATCGCCAGTATGTAGTATTTACATATAAATTTTACTCTTGTATCCTTAAATTGATTTTTACTCGGGTATCTCTTGAAATCCCGTAAAATCTTGAGATTCTCTTTGAAAGTGTACTAGGTAATATATTCAGTCTTGAAATCTTTTAAAATCATTCGAAAATTATGATACCTCTCATCAGCCTTTGGAATCGTATGAAATACCCTATAACTTTTTTACTGCTCTAAAATCTTTTGAAATCCCCTGAATTATCATGAGATCCATTTAAAGCTTTGGAAGTTTCGTTAAATCCGTAAAAATAATATAATTTTTTAAAATACTTTTTTGTCCTTTGAAATGTCTTAAAATCCCGTGAAATCTTTTTAAATCGCTGAAAAATGTTCCAGACTTTTGAAATACCTTAAAATCTTTTGAAATCTCATTTCCAGGGAAAATAAATAATATATTCTTGATATATTGAGTAAAAAATATAAAATCTTACGTAAGAAGGGGAAGGGGGGGGGGGTGAGTCACGAAAATCTTACGAATCATCACAATAGGGGGCTGGGGTCTAAAATTTCAAACATTATCTTTACGCAATTAATGGATGTTCCCTTATCTTATCTCAGAAGTTGAATTCTATATGAAATATTAATAACGAAAATTGGTTAGTATTATTAGTGGGAAATGGGAATTGTGTATAGAGGTAGCTTAGGGGTTAGGCAGGGGTATTTACTGTAAAAAAATTAAATTAAATCTAATACAAAATAAGAGGGCGGAATTGCACAGCTTGATCAGAACAAAATATAAAATAAAAATTAATAGAATTAAATAGGCCTAAAATTAAAAAGAATACAGGATCGTAAAATGGAACACGTTGGATAAAAATCATATAGATTCGAAGAAAAAAAAACAGATTCAGACTCTTATCCCCTTCTAGAATCTCTTGTAAATTATAAGTGATTAAAAGATTGGAATGGATAGTTGAAGCCATTCTTCAATTTTTAATTTTTGAGAACTGAAGCTTTTTTTTTGCAAAATTCATTGGGAAGTTTGAAGTAGGATAACATGATTCGAGAGCGCTGAATATGCTCGACTGGTTTCAGGAATGCAGAAGGCCCGAGGACTTTACATCTTTTTCCGCAGTTCGGCACATAAATAAACACTGTCGGACAGTTTTGGGCCTGTTCGAGTCCCGTCTAGGCGCCGCTCTTTTGTCTTAGCTAATAGAACACGCGTTCCTGCGCGTCCCTTTCGTAAAAATGCCCGAAATGTCTCATCGAATAATGCTCGCCCCATCGCTCTTTCCTTTTTGCCTTCCCTACAACTCCTTCCCTTTCGCTACCTACCATTTCTCTCCCCAGCCAGCAACGTAACACGGCAATACATACAAAACATGTTTATGCTTTGCAGAGGTAATCGGGTTCAAATTTTTCTTGTCAAATGATTTTCATTGAAAGAAAACAGTTCAGTAAAAGTAGTTATTAAATAAGAACTAACAAATGATCTCTAAACAGCAAACATAAAAATGTCAATAACAATTTTTCACAGTTTTAATTGGGGTTACTATTAGAAACGATTTTTGTTTCCAAAGGAGCTGCAAGAAGAAGGAACCCCTCTTGCTGAAAAGGAACCCAAAGTATGGTTTTAAACCATTGTAATGAAGCCTTTTTGGCACTTCTGCATTGACTCAAATAGAAGATTTCATAAGTTAATGATGCACATTTTACTTTATAAATCGGATTAAATAATATTACACTGGGAAAAATTTAACAAAGAAACTAAAATTATACACATTAGTCATTCTTGAAAGGAAGATAGTGTACATGAAATGTAACAGTTTTCAAGTTTATGTTGAAAATCCGACTTTTTCAAATGCGCATGTACCAAAAAGCGTAAGACTACTCAAAATTATATAATGTATACTTGCAATATTACGTTAATATTAAATTTGTTGATAACTTAGGTTTTTCTAAAATTCAATTTAATTGGTAAAAAAAAAATAATAGAAAACGTTTTTAATATTTATCTGTATAATTATTCACAGTATTTAACATATTGATTTCAAATAGGCCCGCACTTTTCGGCACATGCGCAGTCGAATACGTCGGCACCCGCCAATGGCCATTTATAGGATATCAATTAACTAAAATGGAACCCTGAAAAGAGTTCCTTTGGAATCTAAAAATTCTAAAGGATGCAAACTTTTACTTGAGCCGCAATCTCACCGAACCCCCAGTTTTTTCAGTTATTTGAAATGCTTGAAAAAATTAAAATTAGTGATTTTATTTTAAAAGTAAGGCATCTACAGACTTCACACTCTTTTCGCTATTCCCCCCTCATCCCGCTTTGTTTTTACAGAATTGCTCTTTTTCCCCTGTTTTCAAGAAACTTTCCCTTTTTCTCGTTTTCCGCTTAAATGCGAACTGAATTAAGAGAACAGAATAAGAAAATCCAACTATTTTTCGTTGCATGTTAATTCTTTTTATTTGAGAATTCTACTATTATCTTTCTGGGTCAGAATTCATCACTTTTGGTTTAAAATGCTACTACCTGATTGACGATTAAACTATTATGTTGAAAATGAACTTTTTTGTTGAAAATGAGCTTTTTGGTTTAAAAATTCAACAATTTGTTTAACATTTTGTTTCTCTCTTGACTGCAAAATATTTTCTGGTTGAAAATTTAACACTATTGTTGAAAATTCATCTTTTTCATTTGAGAATTCATCTTTTTTGGTAAAAAATTGATGTTTTTGGTTTAAGATGCAACTGTTTAGTTAAAAATTAATCTGTTTTGGTGGAAGATTCAACTATTTTGTCGAAAATTCATCTTTTTTTTTTATTGAATTCAGTTGATTTTCATTTTAAACTAAAATCTTTTTTGCATGAAATATCAACTATTTACTTGTTTTATTGAAATTTTATTTTTTCTAGGTAAATTTCACTGTTATTGATTTACAATTAAACTCTGTTCTTGGTTGAAATACCAACTATTATATTTTTCCGTGAGGATTAATCACTTTTAGTAGGAAAGTTCTTGGTTCAAAATTGAACTCTTTTCTAAAATAAAATTGTCTTTTCGGCTTAAGGATTAGCCAATTTCACTAACAATACAACACATAATGTGTTTTTCAACATGTGTTTGTGGTTGGAGTTAATTCTGGTTTGTTTCAAAATTCGACCATTTGTTTAAAAATGTGTTGTAGGTTAAAAATTCAAATATTTTATTAAAAAGTCGTCTATTTTGCTTAAAAGTTCAACTATTTTGGCTGTAAATGCAAATGTTTGGTTTTAAATTAATTTTTGTGTTTGTTGAAAATTCAACTGATTGGTTAAAAAGTTATTTTTCTTGGCTGCAAATTCATCGGGTTGAAAAGTCAACTGTTTTCAAAATCAGTAGACTTCAAATCTCAAGCATCTCATGTTAAATTTAATATGAGCCACACAATAATTTCATTTGAAAGAATTTATTTCCCTATTTTTATGAAAAATCACCCTATTTCGTCGGTTTTAACCAAATTTTTCGTGTTTTATTTTAGGCTGTTAATAGATGAAATCAAAAACAAAATTTTGACTTTGTGTTTCAAACATCCATTACCAAAAATTAATTCCGAGTATGCGAAAACAACTATTTCGTCATAGCCGTTTCATCCAAAATCTAGAAGCTATACTGATTGAAACATAATTTAAAAACAGAAAGAGTATTTTTTTAACGAGAAAAATGATTATTCAATTGTATAGGATAAGAAGGTGATTTGAAAAGCACAAGGATTTTAATGTGATTTTACAATAAATAAGAGAAAAATGAAATATTTGCTTGTTTAAAGAATAAATATAATAATTTAAATATTTCTATGAGAATAGGAAAAATGTTTTGTCAACTCTTGATGTGCTATTCAGACTTATATTAAATACTGAACCCTATTAGAACCTTTCTTCGACACAGATGAATTAGTATGTAAATTGAATTAGGCTTCATACCTAGAACAGATATTTTACCACGAGTCCCACGAGTCAGTCATTGAGGAATCCCAAAGTTCAATAACTTATACTTGAGACCCCGAAACATTCCTTCACAGCAGATTTTCCGTTATCGATAGCAGTCATTTTTCGTACCTATTCCATTCGAATAGAGATGGACGATAAAAGCTGATGTCGAGTTCGAACTTTTATCACTGGCTCCCTAAGGTTCCGATCGGGCGATTCCCATCCGCATCGCGACTCCTTTTCTTCGCATATAGCCTGTACCTTAACTTAATTAGTCACTTGAGGAAAAATACTACGGGGAGTAGGGTAGCCCGTGGCAAGACATTCGTTGCTCTGTAAAAAGTTAATAAGACGTGGAATATTGATCCATTTTTTTTCTTTATTTCGAGTCCCACATTATTGCGTATCATATTTTCATACGTATTAATTATCTTAATGAAACAATAATTTGGTAATTTAATTATTTCGAACAAGTTGCATTTTTTTGGTCTTGCCCCGCGTGCGAGGGCAAGACCGACATCGTTATTGAATGCAATACAAATATCTCAGGATCTAACAATTTGACAGTTGGATTTTTTGGTATTTTATAAACTGGAAAAGTTAACCTTAAACATATGCAGCAAAAAGTAAAAGTTCATTTTATTAAAAATTATGGCAGATATGGTATAATTTCTTATTGGTTGATGAAAGAGAATGATCCTGGCTGCTTATAAAAGGTTTTGTTTGGAGGTTAGAGTTTTATCGCATTATCGACCAAATTTATAGTAGAGTTACTATTCGACTTTCAAGCATTTGTTTGTTCTGTTTTATCTACCAGAAGATTAAATTTTTATGTTGTAAGTATTTTAATGAATGTTTGCAAACAATAAATTCCTACCGGAGAATCTTACATTCTTCATATATGTCAAAACTGTTTTCTGCATAATTTTTCTTTTACAACGTAAAATTTTAAAGATTTCAGTTTATAGCACTATTTCTAAAGTAAACTATTTTATGCAAAGAAGAATTAAAATTAAGGAATAGCAATGTTATTCGCAAAGTATCTTTTGCCCCGGCGGTCGGTTTTTCGCACAGAACTACCTACTTGTGGAATTGCAGGTCGCTTCGCGTTCAAGTGCTGGTGCTGCGAGACAAGGAGTATGGCACAGAGCCATTGTGATGAATACCTCTTTTGAAAATTAATGTAAAGCAAGTTTTCTCAATTAAAAACAATACGTGTTTTTCCAATTAAAAATTTACCATCGGTTCATTGATAGCTTATATCACTAGCATTTTTTCGTTGGGATGTTATTTTTATTAATCGTAAGAATATAAGTGTTACTTTTTTTAACGAAAGTGTGATTTTTTATTGGAAATATCGCAGCCATGATTTGGGGCCGTTTGCAGTGCTTTCGTCCTAATGAAATAATAAAACTTGGTTACAAGCATTCTGAAAATATTTCTGTACATCCGCATTTTTGGAAGCATTTAAGATTTCTGTATTCCTATAAGACTTATAGTTCAATTCAAATTCAATAGAATTTAGCTTTAGCTGCTAGAATTAAATTGCAATTTCTAGCATTCAATTACATACCGCTAGCATTCAATTAGAATTCGCAGAATAATTATATTATAATAACTAACATATAATTATAATTGACATCATTCCTAGAATCTAATAGTAAATGCTTGAATTCAATTAAAATTATCTTTATTCAATTTTACTGTAATTTAGTAAGAAAGTTCGTTTGACTCTGCTAACATTTAAAAATTTATAAATTGCTATATTTCGGAGGAAACTGATAGAATTCAATTATAATTGCTCCAATTTAATTAACATTGTTGTGATTAAATTTAAATGCTCAGAATTTAATTACAATTGATGTAGTTTAATTTAAGGGGCTTTAATAGAATGGGCATTGCGATAATTCAATTAGAATTCCTGCAATTTTATTATAAATGCTATAGATTTGCTATATTTTTAGATTTCAATTACAAGCATAATCACAATCGATATAATTCAATCAAAATTGCTATTTTTTAGATACATCTCCTAGCATTCAATTATGATTGTTGTAAGTAATTGTAATTAATAATATGTAATTAGAATTGATGTAATTTAATCGACTTTAATTTGAGTTGTTGGAGTTTGATATTTCTAAAATACTATTATTATAAGTGTCATCGTTCGATTACAATTGCTATATTTAAATCATAATTTTTAACATTTAATTATAATTTATACAATTTAAAAACATATTATCATGTTATGCACATATTATATTAATTCCTATAATTTACTTTATATTTCTGGCATTCAATTTTAATTGTAAGTATTGCATTACACCTATTATAGAATTCAATTATATATATTATAATTTAATTTGAGCAGCTAGAATACAATTTTTATTTGTCGTTTCCGCACTCTGAAAAAAGTATGGTTTGACCCAACAAAATTTTTGTTGAGGTTCTACCATAAAATTTGATTATTCTATATAGACAACATAACATTCCGTTGATTCAACCAAAAGTTTTGGTTGATTGTACTAAATATAGTTTAGTTTAAGCAATTAAATCATTGATAAAATGTGAAATTATAAATTTATAAATTTGAAGGCATACCTTAAAATTGGTCTAATTCAAGTTCACTACAATTTAATTTAATTTTCGTTGAATTTACTTACCATTCAATGTAATTAAGAGTTGCATTAATAGTAAATCCACTTTAAACTTGACTTCTAAATCAATTTGAAGTTACATGAATTTACTAAAAGATACAATTAAAATATGATCAAATTTAAATTCAATGAAGTATAACTCAAAAATCAAAATAAACCGTCAATAATTATAATTTAAAGAAATTAAATTTAGTTGGATAAATTTACTATAATGCATATCAATTTATTAGAATTAAATCTAAAGTTACTAGATATTTTTAGATGTTGAAGTTTTTGACCAGTTTACTAGAATTGGATTTGATTTTACGAGAACTAAACTTTAATCCAATATAGTTAAAATTGAATTTGCATTTATTGCAGGATTTAATTTGAGATATGTTGATTGATCAACTTTTAATTTGTTTAAACTCGCTTGAGTTTAGTTTATTTAACAAAAATTCGGTGCATATTAGTCGATTTCAATTCGATTAAATATTTAATGTAATTGAAATCTATTTCAATTAACTTGAATTCTTTTTGATTCACCTTGAATTTTCTTCATATCACTTGAACTCATCTTGAATTGAGAATTGAATTTAGTGATATGGATTTTAGAAATATGAACTTAATGGCTCTCTTGAATTTATTTTGAATTCATTGGATGTCGCTATAAAAGTCACCTAAGTTTACTTAAATTAAATTGGACGTACTTGAAATCAGCTAGAATTCAAGTTATTTCCGCAGAATATTCCTTGGATTTAGTCAAAGTAGTTCTGTTAGGACTCAGTGGTATTAAATAAAAAAATGTAACTAGAATTCACTGCGATTCACTTAATTATTTAAACTATATACATTCAATTTGAATTCAGCTATATTCTTTTTACAAAAATTCAGTTTCCTCCCCTTGAATTCAGTTGAATTCTGCTAAGTGCGTTTTTAATTTAGTTAATTTTTTGTAATTCAGTGATATTATTTTGCCATAAATTAAGATTAATTAACTTCAATGTATTCAGAGTTTTTTCAATTTCGTTAAAAGAATTTGAAGAAACTTTCTAGGTATTTCGATTCACTTTCAATTCAGTGATGATACTATTTCAAAAGAATTTAGATGCATTTCCCTAGAATTCACTTAAATCCAGTGGAATTTATTTTAAATTCGATATTCGAATTAATAATAATTACCCTTCTCAAGAACGATAGAATACATAAAAGAACATGAAGGGTCGTCGGGCCATAGGCCGTAAGTGCCAAAATGCGAATTTTACAGGAGACACAAAAAATTGTCTAGTTTTAACGCACTTAATTTAAATTTAAAAACCACAGAGATTTTTCGAGGTGTTGTCAGGCTCTATGGAATCGTGCAAAGACCGCTTTGAAAAAAGCAACCATTTGCGACAAAATAATATAATTTCGATCTACTGCTTAGGTTTATGGAATCGTAAAAATAACAGGCAAAAAGAAGTAATCATTTTAAAAAAATGCCAAGCATTTATTTTGACCCACTTCTAAATCGAACTGGAACATAATCTTCTATACAGAGACATAAGCTAGGTCGAACTATGTGATTAGTTTAAGCCAGTAAAACTAATTTCCGAAATTTGACACTTACGCCCTTTTGCCCGACGACCCTTCACATTCAACTGTTCTCCACATAGTATAACGATGCTAGAACCGAATGAGTTACGCTTACCCCGAAAGGCTTAATGCTATAATAATAATAATAATAATTCTCGAGAATATTTCCTGATTTTAAATTCTATAATGATAACTCCTAATGTGGCGGACTATTCCTACTCCTTTCTAAATTATTAATTTCTGTTACCATGGCCGAAACCACTCTCCCAGGAGACGGCGGGAGAATTCGATCGTGAGCTCGTGCGAGGGAAAGAGAAGGAGGCAAAATACAGTGAAGGGTAAAAGAAGAGAGAGGGAAAGAGAAGATGATAAAGAAGGTAAGAAAAGGATAAGAAGAGAGAAAAGGATGCTCGAAGAAATAAAAGAATCCTCCTGGAGGAGGAAAGAGGATGCAGAATGATCGAGAGATCGCGCCACATAACGAGAAGGAGTGACAAAGAGGGAGTGAGGACAAGAAGCAGAAGTCAGACAGGAGCAAGAAAGAAGGCAAAAGGGAGACACGAAGAAGGAGAAGGACGAGCTCTGGCGCCACTTGGGGCATACCACTTGCTTCGGTCCAGCTCCAGCTCCGGTCTCTTATACGTTCGTGCTGCATTTCGATCCCACACTGATACCATGGTCTCATCCGAGTGCGCCTAACTTATTGTCTTATTATTGGACCACCTATCGTACCAACGCGAGGCGAAGGAAGCCACGGGCCCCAGAATTTCCACCTTAACGATCCTTATTCCTTGGAGGAGGGGATTGATGCTGAGATTGCTCAAATGGATGTGATGAGCCAAGCTGGGATTGATCTTGCCTAGGCGACCCTCGATCTTCCCATCGTTTCTAATTAACACCGTTTTGTAGATTTCACGCTGTTACCACTGGTACGCTTTGCTTAATCGGTTGCCCAAAGTACCTCGTAAAAAAGAAGTGGAGACATTCGGAGAATACCGGTACCGGTACCGGTCCCAACGATCAGAATCGTCGAGTGTCCTGATGACCAGACGGGCCACTGAAACGTGTTTCGAGATAACTATGGCTACTAATTAACTCGTTGTTGGAACGTTAAAGTAGCACCGGGTGAGATTCGATAATATCCTTGCCCATTTTCTCATGTATTTGGTAACAAGTATCCCTGCTGGAAAAAAATAGATAAATAGCGATAGAGATTTCGGATTAGGAATTGAGAGAAATTGACAGACTGATATAATGATAATGCTTACCTGTATCGAGATATTATCGGCCATTGAATAAAATTGGGAATATCTAAGTTCCAATTTTTTCAAAGCTGTGTTTTCATCTAGACAGAAGCATAACTAATTTAGATCGAGCAAGGCAATGAAGTTGAGGGAAAAATATATTTACAAAACTTTTCTTGATTCATCATCCCCTAAAATAGATTAGGCTTTTAACATTTTTTCAATTACAAAAACAAATTGCCAAGATCTTGAGTTATGCTCAATTCTGAGACATCATGCGATTATGCGCTTCACATAAAATAGGAGTCTTTATTTAATATTTTTCCTTCTGTTTTTTATGGATTTTCTTTTTACGAATTTGTATTCCATTCATCTTTCCAATAATTTCACCCTTTCCTATTCTATTCTATCAATTTTTATCATATTCTACTTTCCAAAACGAGTCTATTCTTTTCTATTGCACTACATATTTTTTATCCTATTCTTCTTTATATTAATTTTATACATTTAACCCCTATTTCAGTGGCGTAGCCAGGATCTCATAAAGGGAGGAGTTTGAAAGGCTGAACAGAAAGTACGTTACTACTTACAGGGAAAAATGAGGATAATTTAAGACATAA
>CAKNWW010241176.1:0-15819 GCA_932074435.1 Andricus kollari | reverse complement strand
TATATAACGACGACCTCTCACCTCTAACTCATCAGCTCGTATTTCACCCTTTTATTGTTCTTCATCTCTCAGATACGATTTAAGAAACTTATTCCATGAAAAGAACAATTTCAAGTTTCTCCTACTTTCTTCTACAATGGAAGCTCCCAAATTCAATAATCACCAATTTTTATTATTATTGACGGTACGGGAAATTAATAATGGGTCCTTTTCAAAAGTGTCCGCATAAAGTATCATTAAACTATCAGGCATGAGACAAATCAGTACTAAAGTATAAGATTTTCTTGGAATTTTTTAAAAGTTCAAATAAGGTCAATAGGGTGCACCAAAAAAATGTGTGATTTTGAATTTTGTGAACTCTACCGCCTATACTTCTTCCTTTTGCGGACAAAATACTGCCATAAATTTTACTTTATTTTAAACAATTGTTTAGAAGATTCGCCACGTCGTTTTAGGTGTCTGAAAATATTTTTTTTTTCGTTTTATGTGACAAAAAAAATTTGAATATATTATCAGGTGGACCCAGAAAAAAGATTGGCTCATTTTGAGTCTGATACTGAGCCAAATTTGAGACGCAGCACTTTTTAGTCAAAAACAACTTATAGCGAGTTGTTAAAGAAAATACAATTACATGAACTTGCCTCTGCAATCACTGAAAAATCAGATGCTGAAATTTTATTCTCAAAAATTGGATTCCAAATTACAATTTTTCACGATGAATATTTTCAAGAGATTCATTCCTAAATTTTTAAATTTTTTAAATGGGCATGAACAGTTCAATTCAAAATTTAAATGCCCTCATCGTCCGATTTCGATCCGACATTGGACGCACTTCGAATGTCGAAAAACCGACATTCGATCCGTACCACGCCACGGTCGGATCGGTTTTTTCGATTCGATCGATCGGCCTTAGATTGTCTAAAGACATTCTCAAGCCAAAATTATAAAGGGGGGAGGATCACTACTAAAAAGTAACCCAATATTGTGTTATTACTTATTAGCACTTTCATCAACGAAAAAATTCTTGGCCATTTACTCATTTGCCGGTCATTTCCCAGTTAAGAAAAATTTGTCTCGGGAATTTAAAACTAAACGACAAACAAAGTTAGCCAAAATTAAAATCTTCTGAATTTTCCACTTTCCAAATCTTCCAAATTAAAGCTTAAAAATTTTGCCATTCAAAAACTCTTTATTAAATCGTTTAATAATGAACACCTTTTAAAATGTAAATCTTCTGATGTCAATAGATTTTATTTGAAAGGTTTCAAAATAAACATTATATTGAAATGAAATACTCTGAAGGGTAAAGTATCAATTTCACAAACTTTAATGGTACAAATTAAATGGTAAATGTTGATAAGGCCCCCTAGCTTTTAATATTTATTAACCAGCCAAAAAAAAATATTTTAAAATATACCAAACTAAATGTCGCCACTTTTATCGATGAAAAAAATTCCCGGTTCAAAATTTTTTTCCAAATTTATTAAATTGTCATGAAAAATGATGTAAATATAATTTGTTTATCACTTGTCTTTAATACAAAATTCCACTGTAGACAATTGAAAAAAATTTTAAATAGAATTTCCAACAGTTTATTTTTTAACAGTTGAATTTTCAACTTTTGGAAATAAAAGAAGAATCAAAATTAAAAATTCAACTAACGATTTGTTTCTGTTTATTGATGGATTATGGTCACCTAATTGAAAGAAAGTGCGTAAAAAAATAAATAACCGATTCAATCTAAGGCACATCCAATATGGGATTTTCCGACGCACGGGCCAATCGAATGGAAAAACCGATTGGAAGGTAATATTGAATGTCGGTTTTTCGACATTCGATCGACGGGCCAATCGAATCGAAAAACCCAATGCGAAAATGAACGCACTTTGAATCGAAAATACCATATTCAATCGAACAAAATGCACATGTCTATTACGTACCAAAAAATTTCAAAATAATCCGTTCCGAAAAATTCCATTTAATTTGTTTTCAAAATCTTTACAAACTTGTAAAAATGTCACGAAAAAGTAAGTGGGAATTTTCGAATACTCATATCTAAAAACGTTCATTTTTAGGACTTTTTCGTGATAACAATTCTAAGAGTAAAAATACCTTGAAAAAGTAAAAGGAACTATTGCCCCCAAAAGACTCGTCCTCATCAGGACATTTTTAGTACTTTTGTTTCAAAAAATTGCATCATCTGGGCTTTTATAATACTTACTTCCTGACAAATTTTTTTATCATCAGGACTTTTATAGAATATAAATACTTAGAGCAACAATGTAAGATAAATTATGAAACATTTCTAGTACTTTTTTCCTAAAAAAAAGTTCTTAATCATCTAGATTTTCTGGATCTTTTGTCCAAAAAACGTTCTTCGTCAGCAAGATATTTTTAAGATGTGAATGTCAATTGCAAATTTATATATATTCATATATAATTTTAAATTTATATATAAATCATAAGATTTATATTCCAAAAAGATCCTGCTAAAATAGAACTCATACATTTTTGGAAATGCTGTTAGGATTTATGTCAGAAAAGCCTTATGAAATTTAACCGAAAGTACCAAAAAAAGTCAAAAATACGTTCGAGATTTGTAGTACTTTTGTAGCAAAAAAGTTTTTTCATCTTCGTAACTTTTTTGTGATACAAACTGGACTGAGATTGTACTGAGACCATTGAGGTCCAGCCTGCCTATCTTGTTTTCAGGATAGGCCGGGCCTACCTATCTCTTTTTCAGGACGTAATACATTTTTTATTAATTATTTGAACGTAACTATAATATTTGTGAAGAGCTTGAAATATTATATAATTCAATAAAATTAAGAATCAGTAGTTGAGGAAATTCATTCAGAATATTAAACTCTTTTTTGTATGTATCATGCGCGCCCCCCCCCAAATCACAGTCATCAACCGAGGGCCTAACCTCCTATTTTGTTACAATTTCAGGTCTGGACATAAATAATATGAGCACAAATTTCGAGGAATATTATGAGATTGTTTTAGTAATTTTTCCCCTTAAAAAGTTCTTCATCATCAGGAAATTTCTGGATCCTTTTTCCCCCAATAAGGTTCTTCGTCAGCAAGATTTTTTTGGGACATAACGTTTAATTAAAAATTTGCATAACCTCATATCTGACTCATAATATTCATATCCAAAAAAGGTCCCCTTCAAATTTAACCATTGTACAAAAAAAGTTCAATATAGGCCCTGCTGAAACAGTTTTTTTGAGTCCATAATTCAAATAGGACTTACAAAAATGTCAAGAAAAAAAAGGTGGGAATTTTTTGAGTACTTATGTCCCAAAAGCGTTCTTCATTTGTAAGCCTATTTTTAAACAAATTTTTTCAGAATAAAAATGTAGAGAAAAATTGTGTAGGACTTTTCTAGTAAATTTGTTCCAAAAAAATGCTCTATCATCAGAACTTTTTTGTGACATAATTACTAAGAGTAAATGTGCCAAAAAACGCAGAGGAACTTTTGTCTCAAAAAGATTCGTGATTATTAGGAGTGTCCTTGTACTTTTCTCTCAAAACAGTTTTTCATCGTCAGTACTTTTTTGGGACACAACTACTATGAGAACTTGTAAAAAAATTAAATTTAAACATCAGAACTTTTTAGAAAGGTACCTCGTTAATTTTTAAATATATTTCAATGCTTAAAAATGTAACTATAATTTACTCGTCAAAAGTCACTTCTACGCAAAAAAGCCCTCTGTCGAATTAAATGTTACAAATCTTTTCGTCATTACGATAATAATTTACGAAGGAATAAATCTGATTATGCATTTATCACGTAGTCTCTATGTTGTCTGTTAGGGCTCTTCATTAACCCTCGGTCACGAGCTTGATCCAATTAGCTTGTAGTTGAGGTGTAAGGAGGTAATTAAAGCTTTGACCGGCACCCATGGCCTATGCTTTGAACCCTCTTTGACATGACGTATAAGTGCATAATAAGTGCATTGGTTCGCCAAATTATATTAAATTTCAAACTAAATTACATCTTACTCTAAAATCCATTTTACATACATACGAGGTGTAGACACTGCAATACAATTACTACTGAACAATATACATTATAACAACAACAAAAAAAGAAATCCATTATTCAATTCTGAAACTCATCAATCTTTCTAAAATAGTATATTTTACACCAAGGAGAAGCGAGACTTTTTTCGACAAGTACTGAAAAAATACACGATTCGTAAAAAGTTCCCTCTACCTTGATGCATTTGATATTTTTCATAACAAGAGCATTAAATACAGACTTTTTGTGTAACACAATCATGATTTCTGCTCACATGAAGGAACTTTCGAAACTACTTTTTTACTTTAATACGAATTTAGGAAATTTTAGAAATTTATGGTAAATTTTTTAGATGACCAGAAAGTTTCGGAAATTGTCAGTAATTTATGGTAATTTATAATGAATTATGGTAATTTATTCAATCTGTCAACGAGATCAACATATAGTTTAATAGTTTTCATTATTCACCTTTGACATCACATTTTCCTCCCTAAATAAACTATGTGCTGAAATGAATTAGAAAACTTAAATATTATATGAAATCATTATTTTTTCTTAGTATTTTATAATTAATGAGTAGGCAAGAAATTAATAAGAAATTAAAGTTACATAATACTTAAAATGTTTCAGACTTGAGAAAAGAATATGTTTTATTAAAAATTTTTAATAATTAATAACAATTAAAATATTTTCCGTTTAAAATATAGCTTATGACTTGAATAAAATACTAATAATAAAATGATTTCTAATGAAATATAGGAATTAGAAAACAGATAAATATAATACTATAATATATATAATCTAATAATATAATATCAGTGACAATGTGTTCAATAACTGTTAATTGTACAATTCTACCAATCTATAGTTGATTACAGAAATAAAATTTAAATTAAGAAAAAATTGAATTGACTCAAATTAAGTCATGAATAAATTACGGGTACAATTACATTTAAAAAATTCAATTAATTTGTATAGATTCCTAAGTAATATGTGTGCTGACAAAAAAAAAAGACAAACAGGGGTTGTTATTTGTAACTTTTATTTAAAATTTAAAGTTTGTACAAAATGAAGGAGAACGAAGGGAATTAAGAAAGGGCTTTCGACATTCGTCTTCCTGCTTCTTTATGAATTCATATTTAATTTTGTCCTAACTTTTCCTTCTTTTTGAAAAGTTAATTCAATATCTAATTTGTTGATAAAATTAATTAATTTTACAAAATATAATTTTAATCAAAATTTGAAATAAATTTTATATTTAATTTGTATACAAAAAATGTAGATGCCCCGCTGTAAGGACGGGCCGACAGACTAAAATAATCGATATCTTTTGTTTGATTTCTGGAAACCGAGGAAAAAAATGGTATAAAAACTCTTTGTCAGTCATGCACTTCATGTGAGTCAACACTTGTCGAAAGTGACTAGCCCTGTTCTAGGGTAGAAACTACTTTTTACTCCCTAGGGCAGATAGAGGGAAGTAAAGGACTAGAGTCGAGTTTGACGATGATTTGTTGGAGGCTACTTGACCTTGTCATCGTGACTGATATAGTCAGTCATGTCAGTCAATGACTGACTTCTGGACTCCCTAGGAAGTTGCAAGTACTTTCTCCTTTCTAGGGAGTTTTGGAATTAGCAAGAAACTTGGAATTAGTGTCTTGCATGGGAAAAGGGAGTAACTGAACGTTAACATTTCGAAATGAGTACAAATGCTGGAAATGGTGGTAGTCTGAGCGGAAGATTAACCTGAAGCCAGGCTGCTCTCGATATCCACTCATCCCCTAATTCTCACACCCTTTATCTCTTTTCTGGTCCTTCGTTTCTGCCTCTCTTTCGGACTCTGGGGACCATCCGCAAACTGCCAGAAACGTGCTTTTCTGATGCAACCGATTCAATTACAGGCTCTGGGCGAGGAACCCAGCCAGCAAGAACATTCAGCCACTTCACACCGGCTCCATTCGCCGGTTACCGCAGCGCCAGCAACTTCAGGACAAAACTATTGCGAACGAATGCTGCCATTCAACGTTCTCTTCTCTTCTATTCTATTATATTTACGACCAGTTATTATGTAAAGTGCTAATATAAAAGCTTTACTCGAATTTCCAATTTACCCGGGCTTCAAGAGTAGAACAATCCGATCTCTTTCTAACAAAAGGTGCCAAACCTTTTTCAATCATATTTCAAAGAAAAATTAGTCCCATTGAATATCATTTTATAAGATAAGAAAGATTCACAAAGCCAGAATTTATTTCTTAGTGTAAGAGTCCACGTGAAACCGCTGTTTTGTTCCAAATTTGTATAGCATTCTCTTACCAAATATTGCTAAGTTTAGAAACATCAACCAAATTAGCTACATTTTTCTGCATATTTATACTTTAAAATCTTAATTTTTCTAAGCAGGATTGAAATCATATTCAAAGCTGTTTCAAAAGTGTTATTTTATGTACTCTTTTGATCTTGTAGGGGAAAAAGAGTTGGATGTAAGAAAACTACAATTTGTATTTTTTTCTTTAGGCTAGAAGTTTATTAAAAACATGGTTATACCAAAATTTGCAACGACGAATTATAAAATTTTTTCTTAAAAATCTATTTATAAGGATATTTACCTTGTTTGAAAATTGGTTAAAAATATTGTTAACTGTTCAAGAGTTTTAAAATTTTATTTTTGGCTTCATCATGCCAAGGCAACGGTATAAAATCGTGTGGAAATATGAAGTTTGGAAACGAGTATTTATATAAAATCACAGTTAGCTGTCGCACGTAAATAAAGTATATCTGACTCATACATACACATATCTTTACACACACACACACTCACATATATATATATATATATAGTTTTTCTAATTATTTAAATTAAATGCGCTTAGTACAGGAAAATAAGCGGTATTTAAAGAGTAAATGTCTTCTTTTTTGTTAATGCTATTTTTATCTATTATAATTTGATGTTAATCATTTCAGAGATTATTCTTTTTTTATAATTAATTTCTGTGTCGAGAATTTTAACATTTTTCCAATCAAACTCGTGTTGTAAAGTTTCTTGATGTATATTCACAACGTTTTCTATATTTTTGTTATTTATATGTTTATTAATACGTGGTTTCAGTGCTCTTTTTGATTCTAAAAAGTGATTGTCAAGTTGGAAAAAGATGAAATGCATTTATCTGAATCGGAAACTTTCTCAATATTTACCACCATTTTTTAATGACAGTATTTAAACTTATCTGTCAAAAAGCTTTCTGTAAGAGACCATTTTTAGAGTTTCGATTCGACTTTCGATTCGAGAAGAGATTCGAGGTGAGACTCGAGGTGAGATTCGTAACGAGACTCGTGACGACACTTAGTTCTTAATTTATATTTGTTTTGTTTTAAATCCTATGCTCAGAATGCAAGTTGGGACCAAAATATTTTAGATAAGAAATATGAATCTGTTGAAATGTATATACATTTTTTTAAATATATATACATCTCTTTAAATTATTCAGATATTGCCTAATATTTCCAAATATTTAAAAAATTATTGATATCTTAAAAAATAAATTAATTTTTCAGTATAATCTTTGAATTTATTAATATCTCTCAAAAACTTCAATATTTCAATAATATTTAAAAATCTCTTGATCGCAAAGATAGCAGGATTTATTTGTAGAATAAAAACTCCAGATTTGTTTTTGTAATCCTTATTTGCTCAGAATAAAAGTTTCGACGAAAGTATGTGTGAAAAAGAAATATTTGGATCAGACAAAACAAACATTTGGATCAGATTTAAAAAACATATGATTATATTCGTAATGTGTTACAAAATACAGAGTGAATAGCGATCAGCCAAGAAAATGTGCGCGCCAAAAATCGCTGATTTATACTCCCGATAAGAAGATGCGAACGTATCCCAAGTCGAAGCTCCAGTCATTTATCTTCGTTGTTCGCGGAACACTAGTTTCGAGGAAGGGTACGAACTTCCGGCGGCGAGAAGAATTTCCCGTGGGATATTTTGCAATTTAACGGCTGAAAGAGTGATTCCCAGCATGAACAAACTCTGCATCTTGTCATATGCTTTCTCGTTCCTCCATATCGTCACTAGTTCTTTTCAAAATTCCCGCATGAAGGCATGAAGACTTTCTACCTGAAGATAACGGAACCTCGATTTTTGAAAACTGTTCTTATTTGTTCCTAGAGCTGCTAGCCTCCACAGATTTGTGATAAGGGCAGCGACGGGTCCGAGGAAGAGGCGATGATCAGTCAAGCCTGACAGACAGCAAGAGGGTCGCATTCTTAGCGCACGAGTTGCATAATTTGAGTTGCGGAAATCGAGGTTCCAGTGCCTATCTTGAAAACTATCTTTAAAACTATTTTGATTTGAGTTTAAAACTATACAATTTTGAAAAATAAGAGTTTGAAATGTTTAATTTGGAATACTTTAAATTCAACGTTTTGCGTATAATGTGTCCGTTTGGACACGCAATTATTTGCGGCTTCTCTTTCGATCATTGAAGTTAAGCAGCGCTTGGCTCGGTTCTACTCAGATGGGCCGCCGTACTGGATGGAGGCCTATTTATCAGTTTTTAAACGGCCTTTACTCTCGAACTAATACAAATATTGATGTAAATTATTTTTCCTAATTTGGCTTTTCTATTTCAAGGTTTCTTTCGCAAGATTTTTGTGTTTCACAAATTTACAACATTTTTTGCTTGTGAAGGCTTGAGCTTGAACATTTTAATTCTGAGTTCTCCTTATTTTTATTTCTTTCCTTTCAGGCTATATCTAGTTTCACCGAAATACGACGAACACAGACTAAATATTTTCGGGAAGTCGCGAGAGACTGGCTGGCTTCGTCGAAATTCAGTGAGCTTCGACAATATTTTTTTTTCGTGCCTTGATTTTTTTTTGTGAGCCCTAATTTTATAAAGATTTCTTTTCAAAATGGTGAAACTTATAATATGACTTCGTTTAAAAACAATTAATATGACAGCACAGAATTAGTGGAATTCTGGCAATAAATGAAAAACAGTATAAAAATTTGTAGTTTTTTAGAAATGATTGAATTTTAAGAAGTTTAGTGAATGCCCTATGCCATATCCGACATTTTTTAACACTGAACAAGACTCTTCTCTACATTTATAGCCATCAGATGTAGCTTACTAAATATTTGCAGCCTAATTTTTTAGCAAGAAATTTTTGAACAATTGTTTTAACGGTCAAAACGATATTTGCTTGGACGTGCTTTACTTCAGTTCGATGCACTTTTTAATGAAGATTTCGGGTGCACTTTCGAAAAGCGCATACCTTTGATTGATTTGAAACTCTGTATACCTATGTATTTTGATTTTCTGATTACGAATATGATAGTGAAAATACCCGCAAATTTTATTTGTATGGTGAAAACCATGGGAAACCCATAAAAGTAATTGTTTTTCGAGTTCATCTCGATAAATGCAAACAATTATTTCAGAAAAGTTTTCGGACAAAAGTTTTAGATCCAATCAAAATATACATTTTTAATTCTCCTCACTTTCCCTCCCAGGTTGATAGTCTCTGAGAAAATCGCTATTGGAATTTAGTAAGTGCAGCAGGATTGAGGCCAGTAAGTGTTCGGCCCTTCTGTGACTGTATTTTGACCATCATTTTCGTAATTGACGCGTCAAAATACATTAATATACGGAGTTTCAAATTAATCGGAGAAAAACGCTTTTCGGAAGTTTATCCAAGATTTCAAATATCACCTCCTTTTAGCAATACCTACTACGGTTCTTGAAATAATCTAAAACAAATATGAAACAAATGGACAAAATTTACTTGAAATGGAGTCCGCTCTATTTTAGGTAATATTTGCTATTTGGTTTTGTAATATGAACTAGAACCGTATTCGATCATATTTTATGAAAAACAATAATGCGAATAGAAATTTCAATTCAGAGAATTCATAAGTGAAATATGATACCAAATCTGCATCCCTATCTCCAAATGGGTCAATGTTCAGAAACGCATTAGCATGCTTGCTTAATAGCGCTCAAAATTGCTTAGCCTAAGGCTTTTTGGATCAAACCATATATGCATATTATTTTATTTATAAGGAGAGTCTGTGTGATAACTTTACATTACTATCTCTGGGGGGTTTCGGGTCGCTGCCATAACGAATCCAAAGAAAATTTCAAACTTCTAAATAACTGATCTAGTATCATGAAAATAAAAACACTTTTTCATCCATAGCCCGCCATATTCACTCAGCCATTTGGTAGATTGAAATTTTGACTTCAGATTTGTTATCAGCAACCCAAAAGAACAGAATTCAATTTTTTTTATATATGCTGCGTTATATTAAATCAGACATATTGAATTTTGAACATCTGACTCCAGATTCAATATCAGTGACCCAAAAAACCCTAGTCTAAGCAATTTGGAGTGCTTTGAAGCAAATAGGCTAATGCGTTACTGAATTTTGACCCATTCAGAGACAAGTTTAAATTTCTGAGTTTAAATTTCTTCTAACATTATTGTTCGGCAAATTCAATTTTTGGTACGTTTGAAGAACAATTTTATTTTAAGAACCGTAGTAGCTATTGTCAAAAATGGTGGTATAAGAAATCTGAATCAAGAGACGCATCGAAGTGATGCGAGGCATTCCCACAACATTTTCGATTTGACACACCAAAAAATGGTTGACAATTTTTTGACAAAAAAATATTTTCGCAAATATCTATTAAAATACACCTGATGGCAACAAATAAAGAATAGATTCATGTTCAGCAGTACAAAATATTTCATAAATGATATATCGCCATCAGCAAGCATATGGGACCATAAACTGAGGCTAAGCGACGCATGTTTTGGGGAAAGCGGGGCATCCTTAATTCTGTGTTTAAATAAGTATACTGCATCTTCTAGGTCATAATATTAAAGTTTTGCGATCGTTAATTGAAAGCCTCTATATTTTTGTTAGCCAGAACAAGCAAATAAAGCATTCACAAATTCAGAAGCAAGGGTGCACCGCTTTCCCCTACATACACCGCTTAGCCCCTGTCTACGGTACTATTACGGAAATTAAATAATATCTGAAATAATGCTTGAATCTAAAAAATTTCAGAATATAAATCAATACAATTAGTATATATTTTTTATAAATAAAACAGTAATATATCACTTATTATTATAGATGTATCGATTGTAAGATGCTGAGGGATGAAATGTATTATAACGCATCCTATGAAAATAATGTGATGACATTTTCAACACGACTCCTCTGAAGGAGATATTTGCAGAGGACTTTATTCTTTCATCGCTTCTAATGGGTTTCCTCGTTCGCAGGATTTCAGATCATTCAAGAAAAATTTTTCAACTTGCAGAAGGTTGAAAGACGAGAGTGGACTTTAAAAATTCAGTGTGTAAATCAGCGACACGACGTTGGAGCGTGCCGCTGACAAGTCTGCAGACTGCAGACCAAGCAGTGCTTTCTTCCTCTTTTTCTTATTTTCTACGCCCTCTTTCTTTTATCTATTCCCTTCTCTCTTTTCTTCTTACCCTCTCACTCTCATTCCCTTTTTCCTTACAGCTCTCTTTATTATTTTTACGTCTCATTTTCCACAAAACGACATTGCTGCCACCGGTTGCAAAGACAAAGTTTTCTTTTCGAGCAAAAGTTACTCTTTGTCAGTTAACCTGACCCCTCGGCGTATTTCCCACCTTGGACTTGTGTCTATGGCTGTTTGAGACAAGCTTATCTTGTATTAGCAACCATAGCATAACGAGCATAAAAACGTTTCAGCGAGATGCTGCAGAAAATGTTTCCTTTATTTATTCAAGAAATGCTCGACTCGCTTGATCAAGAAGTTCCTACAACTTTTATTAAATTTTACGGTAGCATATGACATTTTATTTCTTTCTGAGTAAAAAAAAAATTGTTCGAGATTTACGGTAGTAGGGGAGCGGCTTCTAATGTGTCGCACTCGCATTTAAAGAACATTGAAGCATTGTGGAAGTACATAGGACATATAATTGAATTTATTTATGTATTGAGTGATGGCAGGGCAAAAGCGACAAAAACAAAGTAATTTACAGTAAACTTATGCAAGTTTTTCTTATCTATATTTTAAAGTCTTGTGGATGCTTTAGTCCTTTAATTTTAATTAAAATTAATTAATTTTGCGTTATAGAAATACATAATTGAATAATCAAACCTTCTTTCCAATATCAGAACATTCTCAGCGAAATATTTTCCTGATAGAGTAATATGACTTTACGTTTGTAATCATGATCCTAATCTTTCTTCGGCAGTCTTTAGGATAGGTACGTAACCTTTTTGAAACAAATCTGATCAAAATATTTTAAACTTACATGATATTAATTAAAGCTTAAAACATTTTTTTTCATGCCTTATTTTACTGTTTCTTGTTCTCTTATTAAAAAGACCTTTTTTATTTGCTATTAAGAGCCAGATAAGCACCGCTCTACATTAGGGAACATGGCAGGTAACCTGACGTAGGCGCACATTTTAGGAAAATCTAAAATAACCATTTTTAATTAATTCCTGTATTATTTGGCTTTATTTGAATTAAACCTAAGATATGGAACTACATGCTCTATATTGTGTTACAAAAAAATCGCTGAAATTGTTCTTCAATTGCGCCAAGTGCAAAAAGAAAAAAATCTATTTTTTTGAAAGAACTATGGGTTTTCAACTTTTATTGGATTAACGACGAAATTCTCAATCGCTCTTGATAAAAATTGTCTGACAGTCACAAGATGCAAAACCATATGAATTTTTTAAAGACTTAAGCTTGATAAAGTAAAAATTGTACAATCTTCACTTAGTAAACTATTTGAAAGTCAAAGTTTTCGCCTTTGTCAATGGATATATGGACAAAAATATTTAAGCCGATTAAAACAACAATTATGTAGTGATGCATAGAATCATTTTTAGTGATGTTTTTCAGGAACCTACGATACTTTTATTATTCAACAAATTTTAAGGTTTTGATCAAAAAGAAAAATTACTCTTTTGTTTTCGTTCATGTCTATCGCGAATTCTATGGTACTTATTAAGAACAAATTCTACTGAACATGCAGAATACTCCTTCCTACTGCTACGATTGAAAAATGTATGATACATTTATTTGTTTAATAAACTTTAGTGTTTATGGAAATTTTTTTTTCCTTGTGCACGGCTACAGCA
Source organism: Andricus kollari (assembly GCA_932074435.1). NCBI lineage: Eukaryota > Metazoa > Arthropoda > Insecta > Hymenoptera > Cynipidae > Andricus > Andricus kollari. The sequence goes on along the minus strand of CAKNWW010241176.1, from coordinate 2,626 downwards.
AAATCTGTCGGTCCGATTAACGTAAACTTGTAACTGCAGGTACGCGGTACTATTCTCTAGTACTATTTTTCAGAAATTTATAATATCTTTCCTAGTTTGAAATTTTGTTGTATATATTATCATAAAAACTACTATTATCTAGTTCTATGTTTCATGAACTTATATATTATCATCATTTAGAAAATAATGCATAGATTTTATCATATAAAATTGAATTCATTAATGGCAGCGTCTAGTCGTACCACAAAATTCTGGCTCTTCGTACCGATATTTCGATACGAATAGTCTCCTTAACGAGGTCCCGCTATTCCTGTTAAAAAAATTCAGCTATTCGTACTGAAATTTCTGTACGTGTATCTAACGGCCTTTATTATTGCTACCGTTAATCTTGAGTATCAATTGAATAATATAAATGTATGCAGTAAAATTTTCATTGATAAACTACGTAAGAATCGGAGTATTGTACACAAACCTTCAAGTTTTTATTGTTTCAAATATATGGATAGAGATAGATAACTTCAATGTACTCAAAGTGCCTTCCAAATTGAAGCACGTCACATTTTTAATGTTAAAAATTAATTTTTTTAAACGATCGATAATAATATTAAAAATGTTTAAAGTAGAAATTTCATTAATCAAGCTTTTTTTCAAAAAAAAGAAAAACTAGGAAAAAAATCTCATCAACAGAATTTCATAAAATAATTTTATGAAAAAAGTTTTACAGTTATTCTCTGAAAATTACTATTTCGTCCACTTTTCTGTAGACATTCCCTATTTCTTTTATACTTTGTTAAAAGTACTTTTTCTAAATTGGTAAAAATGAAAGAATTTGCATAATTTCAAAGAGTGCTATCAAGTCTTTTTTTTAAATAAAATATCACTCGCCATTATACATTTCCTCTGGGATATGAACACTCATGCATGCTCAAATAGTGTATTCTAAAACCCAAGAGAATTCCCAACGAAACGGTATCATTAGCCGTGGCCCCTTTTGATCCCAACGAATTGAGTTCGCTAAATTTCTCGTTGGTGACGAATGGATTCGGTGAAGCATATAAATGATAGGCACTCAAGATTATAGGAGGGGTCCACGGAGGAAATGTGATTCGCGAAAAGATCACGTAACGCTCCCGAAAGCATCGTTCACCTGCTTTTCCTCCATTTCCTATCTATAGAGTAAAAGACCTTTAGAAGAGATGTTCTGAAATATCCTTTTACTTCACTTTATTGTTAAGTATCATATTATATTTAAAATGTTAACTCCAATTATTAGAAGGGGCTGAAAAGAAAATTATGTTTGGGGGATTTATCAAAAGGGCACTTCATAGTTTTAAAGAAACTGGTTTAAAACATCTGATTTTAATGGGCGTGTCCTCGACACAAAGCAATTTTTCTTGAAAACTACGGAAGATATTTCGACGCATTTTTTAAAACAAAATATCTCTGCAAATGCTATAAGCACGTATATACGAATTTCTCTGAACTTAAATACAACATCAAAAAATTTCATCTACAGATGAACGGTGCATTGACCTTATAATTTTGAGCCTTATCATTCCTAAAAAATATATGCGCATTCGCATTAAATGGGCCGTCATGGTCGGCACAAAGTTACGTATAGAACTATATAAGCAGATAAATTCCCGGCATTTTGAGCCCTTGGCGAATCTTTTAGGTTGAAAAACAAGTCACCGGCGTATTTTTGCAGTTGGAACTTCGAAAAATCGCTTTTCGAGAAAAACGCATCTAAAGTTGTCAGGTGCTATAAGAGAACCTGGATTTCCGTAAACTGGAATTGTGCGTTCCTGGAAATTATGGCCACCGAATTTTAGTGATCCGGGGAGTGCGGGCCCGAAAGAGAGGCGATTCTCAGTCAGACGTAATAAACACCAAGGGCCGCACTCTCAGCGCATTGCATCAGGTTGCGCCATGCATCCAAATCCAACAGAAATGATTCACGTGGCCCTGCCTGTTTACGTTCGGAGTCCCTGGATTTATGTCGAAGGCCACTGCGTGCCGTGCCCGAAAAAATTCTGAAATCTTGGTTCCAGTGTAATACCCACTTTCAGTTGCATTCATGGGGTATTATTTTGATCTTGAAGTTGAATCGAAGTGATTTGTAGAAGAGTCATACACATTTGATTGAAATAATAGATATTTAGTACCAAACTATTTTACAGTTACAAGTATAAATCCGGCCTCGAAATCACGCCACTATTGACACTTTTTGACACTATTTTTTCAAGGATGCAGGTATTTTACTACTGTTTTGAAAAATTGAAGCTCACATTACTATTTTATCAAAGTTCTTCTCTTGTTTTTCCAGGGATTTTAAAGGATTTTTACCGACTTCAGGAATTTTAAAGGACTTTATAGTTTTTAAAAGTTTTTAGTATTCTTAACATTCCAATGGATGTTAGAAAATGTAATTGATTTCAAAAATTTTCATTTAATTTCAAAGTTTTCATAATTTTGGAAAAAGCTCTAAGAGATATTACGAATTTCAAGATAATTTACGGGATTTCAAAGGACTTAAAATACTTTAGGAGTTTTAAGGAATCAAAGGAAGTTTCAAGGAATCAAAAGATATTAAAGTTTTCCAGATGTTGCGTGGGATTACAGAATA
>CAKNWW010241165.1:0-14585 GCA_932074435.1 Andricus kollari | reverse complement strand
CAAACTTTTTTTTGGCCTACTAAAAATTTTGACGGAGTTATTCCGAAATTCTACGATTTAAAAATTAACTCGAATATAAAATTGAGAGTATTTGTCAATTGCTTATTTTTAGAGTGAAATATTGTCAATTTTCAAATTATATTAGCCTAACTAAAGAGCGGAGCACGGTCTACCGCGTAAACTGGACGATAAAGTTAGATTTTATAATTTACGACTTGTTAGTGAAATACTTAGCTTCGTATAAGCAGGCGAAAGTCTACTGCCTTACCTGGTTAAGATAGCGGCTAAGCTTAAAAAGCAAGCCCCTGAGAATATTTCGCATGTAGAGGGAATTTAGAACCCTATAATAAAGATTCACTCCGACTCAGGCCCCCTTTTGATATCGTACCAAGAGCAGAGTCTGCGTGACCACTCTTTACTTAATCCAGGTTAAAAGTAACAAATTATTGAATAGATCTATCAAGCCGATTAAATCAGTGAATAGAATATTGAATAAATATAATTTACCTTTGAATAGGCGCAATTTACAATTTCTACCGTGCAATAAACAGTTTAAGTTTCAAAAGGGTCTTTGCTTTGCAGACACCGATTTTAAAGTTCTTTGGATTAAGGATCGAAGGCAATAGTCTCTATTAAAATTCAGCAATGTGATTACAATCGGCTTATCTGCACAGGAAAGAAACCTGTTCTTTTTCAGATCTCGTATTATAGAGAGAGAGAGAGAGAAAAAAAGAGAGAAAAATTATTAAATTACGTTTATGAGAGTGTATTAAGATTAAAAAAAAGTAGAAAAGGATAAACAAATATCATTTTCAGATTTAGCTACAGCTTAGAATTTGAGTGTGTATTGCCAAATAATACATCAAGGTACTTTATATTTTCGTGAGTATTAAAATTTAGAACGTAAAATAGTTCAGATGATAGGTAACGCTTTGTAAATATAGCTTATAGTAGCTTTTGGTGAATAAAAGTCTGTATCGAAAAGGAAAATCTTATTCTTTCTCCATGCGAAACCCTTCTTATGGAATGAAATGGTATAGACAATTATAAGAATTGTGTATAAGGTTAACCAGCAAATTGCTAGCGTTGCAGTATACATAGTTTTAAATTGTAAATATAAAAACTATTTGTTAATTAACCCTTCTGTTTTATATTTTTATTTTCATTAGCCTTACCTTGATGATCCTCATGTTCATGAATCTGCCCAAAAGTTGATAGAAAGTCCCTTGTTTTGGGCGATGATTGGGCTGATGATATGTCTGTGAAAAAACAAGAAAGATTTATGAATTTTTAATGTTAATAATGTAATAAAAATGGAAAAATTGGAATTCAACTATGCCACTTTATTCCGTGTACGTCAGTTACACCTTATCAAGAATCCCGTATATTGAATCGCCCTCATGAGAAAAAAAATACGAAAATCTGTTTTGGATGTATTGCACACTTGAATATCAACATAAATTTTGTAAAATTAGAGTTGAATAAATAGTTGCAAAAGACATATAATGTTTTTAGTTAGAAAAAACATAGAAACCTTTAGTTGTGAATACATTAGTAAAAGAACGTGATTGTGTAACATTTGGTACTTTATTTGAACAACGATATAAGGGTAGAGTGAAATTTGCAAAAAGATGATGTGACCTTCAGCAAAATAACATTTATATAAGTGATTAATCCAAAATGAAAAAAAACAATATATTTAGAGCCTTAATATATTATATCCTACTTCGAAGTCACAATTGAAATTCAAAATCTTTATTTTTAAGAGAAATAAGTGATGCGGAATTTACAGGTCTGATTACTGATTTAAATACCTTGCAAATTCTGAATTTTTTGGCTTTTCTCTCTGAGAGGCATTTTTTCCTAATATAAAAATCTTTCAAAATTTTGTGTTTTAAGGGAAAGAATTTCATATTTAGGCTTCGAGACTTTAAACTACGGCAGAGAGCGGTCAAAATTCATTCTTGTAAGATAAATTTTTCCATTAAAAAAAAACTATAAAACACTAATTAATGTAAGTAAGTCCTAAAAATCTGCCTGCTTATACCCGTGCAAAAATCGAATCAGGGATCCGGTCGCCCGGGACGCGGGTGGATAGCCACAGTTTTAACCAGGCACCGGTCAGAAAAAATGGTCGGGATACAGCTAAAAACATCACGGTAAACTAGTCGGATTCCAGCCTAAATTTCGGGCGGGTCCCGGTCAGGTAATCGAGCAACAGAATGACTTACAAATGTTTCTCCGGGCGTGGAATTGGTAACTTGCTTTGGCCTTAAATGCTCATCGGAAAGAATACTGTGGAGTATAAAAGCCAAATCAAGTTAACAATTCGCGCCTGGAGATTGGAGAACATTTTTAATCATTGAACTCATCATTGTTTAAGTTAGACTTAGCAAATAATAATTTATCCTGCACCCGTTAGTAAGTCTTTCATCGTGTCATGTCTCTTAAAAAATTTGCAATTGCTACAACAAAGTATCCTGACTTGTGCCTGGTCGGCATCCAATTAGGTGATTTGAGAACAAACACCACAATCCGCCACAGGCGAATGACCTGCTTCGTATCTAGTCTCTCTCGTTCATAAAAATGAATGTCCAGCCCTAAGTTGAACCTAAAGAAAACCCTCAATATTTTAAACGCCAGAGGTTGTATTATATCTCTGATAAGTGCCACGCTACTCTATGGTGTGTGAAGTGCAGGGGTGCACATCTGAGCTCAAGTGTGAAAAATGTCATAAAGCGCAGGCCACTTGCGATAATTGCACTGGAAAATACCGCCATAATTGCAGAGGTTGTTCTGCTTTTGAAAAAGCTTCCAGCAAACTCACTATTGAAAAATCAAAACCTCATGATTGAGGCAGAGCAACTGCTTATTATAAACCAGCTGCACATATAACACAAAATCGAAATCTTATATGCGAACACACGTCTCTAGTCAGTGCCCAGCCACCGCCAAAATTAGCACTCTACATCACTACCGTTGCTTATGTATACATAACAAGCATACGCGATCAAATCGAAAACTGTGTATTTCTCCAAAATACCGAGAATCACTTAGAATCTAGGTAGAACACCTACCGCCGCAAAAATTCCCACCCCAAAAAATAAAATAATTTCAGCAATCGCACCCAATAAAAATGAACCCTCTAAGGTTATTAACATCAATCTAGTAAACCTCTTAAAAAGAGCTACAACTTTGACCAGAAATATGATAGGGGGGGGGGGGGGGGAACATTACCCAAGCTATGAATTCAACTTTCGAGATTATAAGTAATATACTTTCACTTGCCATCGAAAGTAGCCACCTTGAATAACAACATTTCAAGATTAATTTGTTGGAACGCACTAAGAAAAATGAATAGTTGGGGCTACTACCTTTTTATCAATAAAGCATTCATTGGTTCTTACAATTATTCAGTTAGTAGCACCGACTAAGCAAGTAGTCGGTTTAGAAAGCCGTTTGTAGTACTCGTGACTAGTTTACGTTAGTAACGTTTTAGTAGCCAGAGTTACTAATAAAATAATTATCTTTACTAATAATTGATTTCTCTAACAAATTAAAGTAGGTGGGGTAACTATCTTATTTGCTACCTTGGTTGGTACGATTGAGAATGCGACAAAGTTACCAACATAGGGAGAACGTTTAGACATGGCCGTCATAACTCACTGCTCACTTGATGTCTCGTTAGATTAAAGCTTAATATTTTTTGTACAAATGATGGAAGCATCAGAAGTGTTGCAAAGTTTAGGATTCGGAGATTATATCGAATTATTTAAAGGTATGTATAAGAAATTGTAAAACCAAACGAGCTTTCAGTTTTACTGGAAATCCTAACCTACAAAGTGTATCTGCAATTAGAAAGATACCAGTGGGCATAGGGACATATTTTGCAAAACGTCTCATCAGCTGAACTGACATTTGACCGCCATCAGCGACCCTAAGATGTCCCTAAAAAAGATGCCCGCGTGCCCACTAGACTATGATCTTTTTAATTCAGATTTCCATAGTATAGTGACAGATATTTTTATTAGTCCCTATGTAACAAAAAGAAAATAGTTATACCTACAAATGTATTAGTAGACATGACTAACTATATTAGTAAGTTCAACTACCTACAGATAGTCGTGTTGACAAACTAAAATAGTAAGTCTACCTAACTAGATAGTAACGGCAACTACTTGTGTCCCAACTAACAAAAATAGTTCTCACAAGTAACTAAATAGCAGTACCATTATTTACTAACTAAAATAGTTGTCCCAACAATTTTATTGGTTGTCCCCATTTTTTTCAGTGTGCTCAGGGTACACGGAGAAAAATATTGCTTAACGCAGCACGGTGGTCCTCGATCAACTTTAACCGTGAGTTGATATTACTTGAAATTTCCCTTCGGGATATGATTAAGGACTATTTAAGGAATACTTTTCAAGAAGAATTAAAATCGTAGAGTGAGCACTTTTTTCTAATTCAATTTTTTCGATTTTTATCTTGCAAAACACAAAAAAAATGTTGAAGCTAATAATTTCTACATATTATTTATAAATTAATTCTTTAGATAAAAATGAAAAGGAGTCATTGAAGCGAATATAAAGTTAAAAATAATACTTTTCGATATAATAATAATGTTAGGAAAATAATATAAGACGCATTAATTTGACTCAGTAATTTATATACTTTTTCGTGTGTAATCATACAAGTAAGTATATTTTTACTACGTTTTCATAAAAACAGTTGCTTGACATACACTTTATAGAATATTGAATTTATGTTGAAAGATTTAGATGTTCAGTATAAAAATAATATGTATTGAATGAATGTGAAAGACTTATAGTGTAGGCCAATTTAAAAAAAGTTTGTAAACAAACGCGGTCATTGCGTCACCTCGCGGGCATTTCAGTGTATATTTTTGAAAATTTAGAGACAACGAGTTTACTTTGTAACAGGCAAGTAACGCTAAAGTTCTTTGTGACAGGCATTGGAAAACCATGCCGCTGCCTACAATCATTAAAAATCATGCCCGAACGCACGAGGAAAGTCGATTTGTTATTTTTTTGTTTTGTTGGACAAAATGTAAATCTATGATTGTGATAACACCAGGCTTAAAATTAAAAATTACTGAACTATGTAAAACTTATAATAATCAAAATGAGTGCCTCCCAAGAGTAGTATGTGCTAGTTGTAAAACAAAATTGTATTCTAAGAATGATAAGACTAAAATCACACAAATTGATTTTACACAATTCCAAATGAAGAAACAAACAAGGTCGACAGACAATGTGGAATGTGAGTGTTTCTTTTGTGTACGAGCAAGAAAAAATGGAATGGAGAAACTGAGTGCCAATAATGTTATTGGAAGCAAACATGAGTCGCGATCGAGAAAAGAAATAATTGAGAAACCTGTATCTGAAAAACGGTGTTCGAACTGTTTTTCCATAATACTCACAGGTAAAAGCCACATTTAAAAAAAATGTACGTTCTTAAATAATATTAGAGACTGTATACAACCTGTAGATATTAAAGTTAAAGAACAAGTAGTTTCTAGCTTGCTAAAAAATGTTGTTGAATGTGAAGATATAGAAAAATCAAACTCTGTGCAACTCTCACAACTGCAAGGTGGGAAATATTTACAAGTTACTGTAGGACAGTTGAAAAAACAAAAAGAAACTCTATTTACTGTTCAAGACTTTCAAAAGATTAGAACCTCTTTCAATTTGAGCTATAAAGTTACTAGTAAAATTGCGACAGCAATTCGTGTCAGAACTAAAAATGCAAAAATAATTTAACCAAACTTGAAAAGAAAATTATTAGGTAACACTCATACTTTAGATCATTTATTCGGCTGTAAAAGTTTCGATTTCACACAAGTTAAAGGAATAATTAATGTTTCAAATATCTCTCAGCATTTCGTTCAGTGCATTAATTTAGAAGAACTAATAAAGTTTGTAACTGAGTCACGCGAGATTGGGGCAAAACACTTAAAATTTGGAATAGATGGTGGAGGCGTTTTTTTAAAGGTCTGCTTGAGTATACAGTCTGTCATTGAAAATAGTTCTTGTCAAGAAAGTAAACAAAAAATGCACCCGACAGACTTATAGTGAACTGACTTGAAACTTGCAAACATTCTTGTTGGTATAATGTCGCACTCGAGCATGTTTCCATGTTGTTGGTGCTATGCAGATAAAAATAATCTGCACATCACTGGCGAACATAGAACTGTAGGTAATATTTTCCTGAATTACATGGAATGGGTTGATGGAGGTAGCAAGAGAGATGATGCAAAAAGCTTCAAAAACTGCATAATTCCGCCGATCATTCAAACAAATGAGGATAGACTAATGTTAGATGTAATCCCGCCTCCGGAATTATGGAAGTCCGTCTTTTAATGGAAGCAGTTGTAAAATATTATTGAATAATCTGGATTTGTTGATTTCAAGTGGTAACATAGGCTATTGTTTGAAGCCCACATATATAAAGAATATCAATGATTTCAGAGAGTCATATTTATCATTAAACATTTCGGTGACACCAAAAGTGCATGCAGTTTTTTCCCATGTGAAAGAATTTTGCAGTAAACATAATAAAGGCCTCGCTTTCTATAGTAAGCAAGCCATGGAATCAGCGCATTATGATTTTTCAACCACATGGGCCAGGTACAAGGTGTCTCAAAATAGCCCCGATTATGGAATGAAATTATTAAGAGCAGTCTGTGACTATAACTCACAACATGTGTAGTATGAAAAATAGTGATTATATACTTGTATAATTCTAGAACACTTGATAAATCTAATTTATTTAAATTGGTACAGTTATCTGTTCGTTAGAACAATGTGTATTTACATCAACATAATAATGTGTATACACGAAAAAGTATATAAATTACTTAGTCAAATTAATGCGTCTTATATTATTTTCCTAACATTATTATTATATCGAAAAGTATTATTTTTAACTTTTTATTCGCTTCAGTGACTGAATTTTTTGTTTTTACAAATCAAAACAATGTTGAGTAGGCAAGCTCCTTTTCATTTTTATCTAAAGAATTAATTTATAAATAATATATAGAAATTATTAGCTTGAAGAATTTTTTTTTTGTGTTTTGCAAGATAAAAATCGAAAAAATTGAAATAAAAAAAAGTGCTCACTCTACGATTTTAATTCTTCTTGAAAAGTATTCCTTAAATAGTCCTTAATCATATCTCGAAGGAAAATTTCAAGTAAATTTCAACTCACCGTTAAAGTTGATCGAGGACCACCGTGGCAGACTATCTAGATATTACTAGTTAGCCTATTATCGATTTAACTATGGGACATAAATCTATATATTGAAGTACGCGTGCATTATGTACATGTGACGCTCAAATTGAATTACGAGTTAAACCATATACTTTTGATTTCATCATATTAGATATTAAGCGGAAATATATCAATCGTTATTAGAGTGCATGCGCAGCTCGCCATGTGCCATATGTTAACTGGTGAACAAATTATTATTGAAGTTTTTTCCACAATTAATAATAATGATGTCATTTTCTTGTATAGAGTTAAATGGTTATTGAAGAAAGTGTTCTTTTTTCATGGAAATATTCGAAGTGGAGAAAATTCGGTTGCGTAGCCACGTGGATGTACAATAATAGCATTTATTTCCATATGTCAGAAAGTTTCATGCATACGTGGCACGCAAAAATTCCTAAAAAATCGGTGTCAATTAGCTTTTGAAATCATTCTCTATCACAAATACATTCCAGAATCCAAAGGAACAAATTTGAATTAAATTCCTACTCATTGCGGGTAAACGCGATTAGAGCTTCAGAATACTACAAATTCCGTATCAATTAGCATTCGAATTTCATTTTCTATAAAACACACATAACGGAATCTACCGAAAGAAATTCCGATTAAATTCCTGTTTATTTTCGACAAACTCAGATATATTTGGCGGGAAAAGCTTTAAAATGTGATTGAAATTATAGATATATTGTATCATCATATTCACCAATAAAATTAAAGATGACCACCAAGGTGAAGACCAGCGTATGAAAAAACCTCATTTTTCCAAGCTGAAAAGAAATTGGTAAGCAAACTAAATAATAATCTGGTGGATCATTGAAGTATTTATACTGTCGTCGTTATCTCATGAATGCCAGTAAGCTTCAATCTTATCTTTCTGAGATATTTGTATTTTATTACTTAGTTTGAAAGAGAGAAGTCTAGTTACTAAACTCGTAAGAACTGGTTTTGCAATTTATAATATTATCTATCACGTTTTCGTGTAGCTTGTTTCGACATGAAAACGCTAACATTTGTTTTACGAAATATCTTGAAAGAATTGGAAAGATGGATACAATTCCTTTAAATTTTTGGTCAAATGATTTAGAAATCGTTCAAACCATTTTTACATTCACTGAAATGTCCTATTGTATCAAAAAGATGTTTTTTGATACCAATGAAATTTCCTCTTTAATTCAAGGCTAAGAAGATTTTTATTTAATGAATCTTTTCGCAGCAGACATTATCTTTTTGCGACACTTTCCATTTATTTCCTTAGGCAAATATAGTCCTATAAGCGTCTTTCGGCTGAAGTGAACACTTTTAAAGAAATGAAAAGATCCGAAGGATGGCTTAAAAACGTCAAGTCTAAATGACATAGAGCTACATTCTAAAGACGCATTTCGAATATCCCGGGGCCCGTTAGTTTATTTTGGGTTTGTTGTTTGTTTCTTATTCCGTTGAAATAATGTATGTATGAAGTTTTTTTTCAATAAACTTGATTTCAAGATATCAAAAATTAATTTATTACAAACGTTCAGAGCTAGTAACAAAAACGGAACAAAAACTGAAGCAAACCCGTTTCGATACCTCTTAAAATTCGTTTTTCGAGTAGAGTGCAATCGGTGTGAAAGAAAAGAAAACGATGTTTTGGGATTTGTGATTTCTCTTTTATGAGCACATCTGCTTGGGTCCTTTTATTTTCAAGAAACCTAAGTAGTTAACACGTAAATGACAAGCACTTATCCCAACTCATCATAAAAGACGACCTTCGGCTGAATCATTTCCTTCGATAAACTAATTTTGATCGGCCTGGTAAGGAGTTACACGTGCATTTTAAAGTGCAAACATACGCCCGCAAAAATCCTTCTGATGACGTACATGCAGAGATGACTTTATTGCCTTGTAATGAGGTTTCTTTACTTAGCGAATATAATAAAAGACGTCATCAAACTCATTCGACTACGGTGCTCTGCCTAGATAAAAATCATGCTAAAAAAGAATTACTAGTAATTTTCCATACATATGTTCAAAAATGAGGTTAACACACCCCTGATGAAAATGTTTTGTCGATGCCCTTGCCAATAGAATTTATTTTACTTGAATTACTTTTTAATGATTAACAAAGTTAATAATTAGTGTCGTCAAGCTTAGCCGAATATTGTTATTTTTTAAATTAAAGTTTTATAAAGAATATATCTTGGAAATATATGATACATGCGTGCGCAAATGAGGACTGATCCTTTCCTAGTTAGATTAGTCATTACAATTAGTCATTTAGTCGTCTCTCACTGGTATACGCATGTATTAAAAATTATCAAATATATTTTAGGGAGCATTTTTCACTGCTTTTAGAGACCAATATCAAATGCTAAATAAAGTAATATTGACAAGTGAAAATAAAGTGTCAGGTATTGCTAAAGTGGCTTCATTTTTATTATATTCAATACAAAATAAACTATCAAAATAACAAGAAAACACCTCAAACAAAAGTTCTACGACTTCTAAAGCTGTAAACCACTCGAGTCACATGCCCTAATTTCTACATATATTTCGCAACAACTCACTTCCACACGAAAAGAGATTTCGATTTGAAATTAAAGGTAATTAAACAAAGGGTTCAGAGGAACGCTTTTATTGTTAAATATTTATATAATTAGCAAACTCTAAAATTTATGAAAGTATTTTTAGAAAATTAAAAAACATTCGATAATTCAGACGTACCTCAGAGCCTCTCATTTAATATCCAAAAATTTAAAATCGATGGCTCCTTTCGTATGGACGTGAGTTGTATCAAAAAATAACTAGCAATTTGGTCGCGTTACCCATGTGGCACATGATAACGTCAATCACTGGAAATATTCATTATACAGTTATTTGAGTAAGTTTCCTTTGAAAAAAACCTTCAGACAATATCTTTTCCATATTGAATATTTTATCAGCAATATACAGAAAGTATTTAATAATACTATAAGATTTGAATTACTGTATTTATTTTTAATCAATAATTACCTTCATGTAGACTAGTTTCTTTACGTTAGCATCACGTCGAAGCAAATGTACTGCGCAACAAATCAGTAATTTAAGATTGTACAGTATTATTATCGTTTTCAAACAAAATGTATCGTTTATAAAAAAATATATATATGACTGATAGTTATGTATTTTTGTTTGTGGAACCACAATCTAATTATTAAGTTGTTAAGTCGGAATTATAAATACTTTATCATTACTTTGTTCTCAGTTTATCATATAGGTTTCTTCACGGATCCTTTTCCAAACGCATTATGATCCGAAATAGGAAAGTAACAGGATCCAAATTTCGAAAGTAATTAGATTCATGGAATTTCCTGTACACTGAAAAAAATGGTTTAGCTGGAACAGCTTTTAGGTTGAAATGTGAAATATAACACAGGGAGACTGCTTATAAGTAGCAGATTTTAAGATAGGTTTTAACATAGGACCTTCTTGTAGGTCAAAAAGTAAGAATTTGAATAGGGACAGCTGAAGGTTCTTACGTAGGATCTGATGTAGGCGCAATTCGTAGGTTTCACCGTAGGATTTTTTGTAGGTTCAAGTTGTAGGTTCTTATGTAGGATCTCATGTAGGCGCAAGTCGTAGGTCTTAACGTAGGATTCAAATATATGATTTAAATTGTTATTAAATTTTTGTTATCAAAATTTAAATTGTAATTTTCGGAGTTAAGGTTGAGGTTATTAATTATCAAATTGGCTGTTTACAGACACAAAATTGTCAATTTATTACCTTATGCTCGTTTAACACTTGATTTGAATATATTCTTATAATAATCTTTAATTATAAAGAAAATATATGAGTATAATGCTTTTAAAAATATCAAAGAACAACATATTTTTCAATGAAGTTGGGGAGAATGGCATACTGTCGAGACAAAGTTTTTTAATGTTGGGGCAAAATGGCAGAAGATGAGTTTGATCATAGTAACGGCTTGGCTAGGGCTGGGCTAAAACAACAGGAAATTGTCTTCTACATAAAATAGTTGACATAGAAAACAGTTCAAGTCTAACGGATATTAATTTAATACATCAAAATTTTATTTAAAAATATGTTACATGAAGTAGTAAGCAATATGGGACAATATGACAGATGTTTCAGTATGGTACATATGGTAATATGGAACATGAGCTGTTATAGCACAATTATACTATATTTTCCAAGAACATTTATTTAAATAATTATTTATTTGGAAAAAAGTAAGCCCAACAGTTCTGGACAACCAATTAAGGGGCTATAGTAAGTATATAATGTAGCATCTTAACTTTAATTTTGCTTGAAATGAGCACACAGGTTGTGTTATAATTTTTAGTCTTACAAATTATTTACTTGTATCATAAGTTTTTGTACTGTACTAGAGAATTCAGACAGTTCGTGGAATGCTACCATTTCGCAGATTTCAGGGCAATCAGTGATAACCTCTTATAATTTTAAATATCGTTGGGATATTCGTGAACCTGCTTCTATCCTCTAGTGACCACACCTGAAATCTACTTATTATGGCTTCATGATACGTATCGCGAAGTGGATAGGATTTGTCCTCTTTCCACGCTAAGTATTTTAGGAAGAGTCTTTGACGTGCCTCCATGGCGTTAATGTGTTTTTTCAAGTAAGGTGACCAGATGACCGAAGTGTTTTTCAGTTTACAAAAAAAAAAAAGAGAAAATAGAGGGTTTGATGTTTTTAAGTTCTTGCAAGCTCTCATAAGAAATCCTTATGTTTTGTTCGCACTACTAATCATATAATCAATGTACGCATTGAACGTAAGACTACTCTCATACAATATTCCTAGGTTTTTAATTGATTATACTTTCTCAAGTTCACTACCGTCGATGTAGTAACGATAGCGTAGTACAACGTTTTTGTTAGAGAAGGATAGAACCTTACATTTCGATGCATTAAGGATAAATTTGTACAACTTGCACCATTGATTTAGGATGTCCAAGTTATTTTGGAGGCTTTCACATGATCGTAGGTTGGCTATAGGTAAGTAGATTTTTACATCATCTGTATAAAGTAGATAATAGCAATATAGGAGTGTCGAGATATCGCTTATGTTGATTAGAAACAACAAGGGTCCTACGTTGGAACCTCCGTATTGTACAGTATGTTGACGATCTTTTAAGTATAACGCTATAAGCGTAACGAGTTTATCGCGGACATTCATATTGTGGAGTTTTCGCAGTAGTATTTGGTGATCAACCTTGTCAAAAGCCTTAGAGACGTCAGTATAAATGACGTTTACCTGATCATAGTTTACAAGCATGTCCTTAAGATTTTGGGTAAAAACCAATAAGTTTGTGATGGTAGATTTGAGGGGTATAAAAACATGTTGATGTTTAGAAATTTTTTGTGCCACTATGTCGTAAATAATTTTATCACATAGATATCAGTCTTTAATCTATTTGTGAGTATAGGACACACTTTCGATTTTTTCCACATCCCCGGAAATGTGCCCTTAAGTAGTGCTAGATTGTATAAATATGTGAGAGGGGAAATGAGTACAGATACGCAGTCTTTAACAACAAAGGCTGGGATGAGGTCAGTTCCATTTGTAAAAGGTAGTCTAGTATTTGATTCGTTATAAACGCTGTTAAAGTACGCGGCAAAAATGTTTACTATTTATTGAGGTGAGATTATTTAATTATTATTATAACAAATTAGATTTGGGATCCTGTGATTACTCTTTTGTCTATTTATATAAGACCAAAACGGAAAGGGTTCTGTGATTATATTTACTTTCGCAGTAGTACTAAATGTATTAAACGCAATTTCGATTCGCTTTATGATATTGGCCTTCATCTTTACAAACATATCTAAGTCGTAGAGACTTCCACTATCAAAAATTGTAATATAAACCTATCCTTTTTAGCGATATAAGAAATTATGTATCTCGTACACCATGAAGGGAAAAAATCCTTGGTAGTTTCCATTTGGTATATTGGTACCGTTTTATCAAGGATATTATATAATAGAGCATAAAACTCTGAACAAGAATGATCAATAGTTTCGCACGTTTGCATGAACGACCGATCAGTATTACATAGTCCAAGATATATTTCAAGATAATTTGGTCGATTAAAATTATATCTTCTAGAAGTTGAGTTCTAACAAACCTTTAAGCTATGATTTTATTGTTAATGTGAAATCGCATCAGAAGGGTTGGGTGGTATTTGTCCTCAGGTACTATAGGTTCATAAACTCTACTCACTTGAATTGTTATATTGGCGAAAAAAGGTCAAGATATATGTGATTACAGTTATCTGCAACATGATTATTGAATCCAGAATACATTCAAAAATGGGAATAGAAATTCCAGGTGGAATGTATATAACAATAAGCATTATTGATATAGTAAAGCTGTATATTTTCAATCCTACTATATTAATTTCAGGGGCACCTTGAACGACAGAGGACGAGTTAAACCTGGAGCACATTAAATCATCTTTAATTGGAAGAAGAACACCACCACCAATTCTGCTCAATCGGTCGGCCCAGAACACCTGCAAGGCATTAGCATTAAAAATTGCAGTATTATTATCTGTCAAATTAAGCCACGTTTCGGTAAAAGTCTATGCATCATAATCAAAAATAATATCAGATTTAATAAACAGATCTAGCTTACTTGTAATACCTTTTAGGTTTTGATAATATAATGAGATTTCCCAAGTGTTTACGTTTATGGCATCAATGCTGGTACCTTGCTGTCAGGGGTCCTGAGTGAGGAGACATGTGTTAAAAGAGCTGAACTCAAGAAATTTCTCTTCGCTGGGGACCCCTGCTGTACGTAATGCGAAGGTCCTTCTCCCCTCTTCCTAGACGTTCTTCCAGTGTAGTTTTTGTTCCGCATAGTGTTTCTGCTGCAACGGCGTTTGTTTTTGAGATATTTTGATAGCCTTGAGTAATCACGGTACGGCTTTTGTCTTTAACAGCTTTATAAATGCTTGCATGGTCATCAAAGCAAGCACCTCCGTTTGAAACCTGACTTTGACCGTGCGTACGATGGTCTGTGACTGTACACTGATTCGAGAAACACGCATTAGTGGAGATTTCAGGAAGTTCCGCATTTATGGTTATAAGAATATTGGTGACAGCTTTGTGATCACTATATTTAAAGGAGTCCTCTGCCGTGCGAGTAGGTTCTGGTAAATTAAATAGTAACTAATTTGTCTTACGTGATATACGCATAGCGATCTCCTTGACACAGGATTCAATATCGTTTGAGCTTTGGAATGAGGCAGCTTGTGAGTTTTGAAATTTGATTTCCACATCCTTAATTTGTTGATCAA
>CAKNWW010241159.1:0-11616 GCA_932074435.1 Andricus kollari | reverse complement strand
ATGTTGAAAATTCGTCTTTTCGGATAATGATTCAACTTCTTGGTTTGTAGGTTTATACATTTTAAACATATAGAAAATATTATACAATCGGTCCTTCTTAGGGCCACCAAATATTTCTAACGAAGGAACGTATTTTCAACTGTTTTAAATAATTTGAAACAACAAGTAAATTTTCTCCAAATAGTTGAATTCTCAACAAATAGTTGAATTTTCAACCAAAAAGGATGAATTTTTAACAAAATTGTTGCTTTGTTAACCAAAAAGTTGCATTTCTATCCAAGGAAGATGCGATTTCTATTGAAATGTGTGATTTTTTAAATTAAAGAAGAAAAATTATCAACAGAATAGTTGAATGTTCATGCAAGAAAGATTTCTTCTCCAGAGGAGGTGGCTTACTTTTTGACAAAATTATTGAATTTTCAACCAAATAGTTAAATTTTCAACAAAAAAAGATCAATTTTCGACAAACATTAAACACGTAAATTTTCAAATATGCTAAAAAATTATGTATCAAATATTTTTAACGAAGATAACATTTCTACTAAAACTAAATTTTTAAATATAAAAGACAAATTTTCAGCAACAAAAAATATATGAATTTTCAACCAAAAGCGATCTCAGTTTGACTTTTCAATATCAGTATATGAGTTTTAAACAATAATTCATTATGTACAAAGCTGGCTAGGTTCGAAGAGAGCAGCTCGGTTGAGTGAGGGGAAGCCGCGTAGAAGGGGGAACCTCCCTCAGGTACCCAGTGCGGAATTGACCATCGCCCAAGTAGAACGGTAGGGTGAAGGGTAAGGGGGGTGGGAGATCTAGAGGTGAGGTGAGGGAAATAGGTTACATTTTACTATTATATTTGATTTCAAATAATAAATTTCGAATAATAGATTTAAGCAGGCTGTGAAACCTCTTCTTGTGGGCGTTTGACAGCTACTTGGACTCATTCTTCAACCAGAAATATTAGCAGAAATACAGTGATGAAAAACGAAGAAAATTAATCACCCTGTACTGGGTACTTCTGATTTTGAAAGCAAATGTAAGTGCAGAAAGTGATCAAGTCCACATTTTTGAGAAATTGAAGTAAGAGCTGACAACTACAAGAATGTACCTACGTACTATAGCATGATGTGTTCGGATTAGCCAGAAAAAAGTAGATAAAGACGTAAAAATCTATATATTTAAATTACAAGCGCATCTCGCTTGAGTGGATGTAGTTGCTAATTGCCAAAAAGTGGCTAATTCTAGTACTATACTGTCCAACATGATTTCTGTCCTTCAAACAATTCGCAGGCGATTTTTACAAGATTTTTGCAAATGAAAGCTTGAACCTTTAGCTTTAAAGCTATAGTAATAGATAAGAAACTAAAGGACATTACAATAGAGCCGTTGGGACCATTTTTTTTGTATTCGTGAGCCATATCCCGTACTTTTCACTCGAAGCACAGAAGCTATGAACAGAAAAAAGCTAGGCTTACTTTTGCTGCGTTTTAATTATGCAGGTCTTACTTCAGCTGTGGCCGGGGCAACTTCATGTAATTTTATTTTGTTTAACAACTCAATTTAAGTCTTTTTGGACTAAAAAGTGGTGAGTCTCAATTTTGGGTCAATATCCGAATGAAAATAAACCTAGTTTTATTCTGTGCGGTGCACGACTTCAAAAACGGTTTCCAATGGCTGCATGGTGATGTTCCTTATTGTTGGGTGTAATAGGCTTCGAGCATTCACTAGAGTACTTGTCGAAGATTCTAGCACATTTTATTATCTTTTATGGGCTTACAAAAAATGTCAAAACGCGTTTTTTACCCTGCGACTTCTGGTAACATTAAATTGTGACCTAATAACTTTTTGCACTGACCCTTTTAATTGTATTCAGTCTGTCTAATTAGTGTCAGAATAGCCGCTAACTAGCCCGTCCAGTCTTTAATTGAGTAACTTTGAAAGATACCGGAACGCAGGATATTAGAACCTGAAAACTCCCTTTTGAAGCCAATTATAAAGAATGTTCGCCAAACCACGAAGCACATAAGAGATTAAAATACCATATACAGGTTTCTCATTCTCCCAATTGCTATGAGAGGACCCCAAAGTAAAGAGTGTTCAAGAGGCCTGCGTTTTACCTTATCGATCCTGCGAGTGCCTCGAGAATGTCTCGCGAAATCTGATCCTAAGGGTGCGCAGGGAATATAAGTTAAATAAAAAAAGAGAAGAAAGAACATTGCGAGGAATAAGAAATCGCTGCTCGGAGTGGGTCCAAGCCCCGTGTACTGCTCTGGCCTCTCTCGTTGCTGCGTCAGGGAAGATACACATTGCGCACATAAATGCACATAAATGCGTGTATACATAAGTATCCTATGCGGATACATAGTCCGATCAGAGGAAGAGGAACGGAAACACGATTTACACGATTGTATTTATTCGCAGGTAGATTTATTGCGCTCTGTGTTCCACCCGGATAAGAATGACTAGAGCGGACCGGTCGGTTTGTTATTTTGTTAAAATGGCCTTCATTTGAGTTATAAAGGGATCATCGACCAAAAAAAATCGCCAGAACATTTGTACCAATGTGTAATATATGTATGTAAACGAGTCTTAAAGGATAGACCGAAGACAAAAAAATATTTCCGTTCCGAACAGCCTCCATTAATACCAATCTTAGGTTGTGCAAGAGAAGTTCTGAATGGAAAATAAAAACATGTCCTTGAAATTGACTCCAATCTGAAGATCAATCCTAATCACTTTTTACTTCATTCAGATTTAAATTGTAAAAATATCTTCAACTTTTTCGACGAGATTTAAATTAAATTAAATTCCGATATAGAAAAAACGTATCTTTGAATTAAAATGGAGGGTGAAATCCTAACGATTCAAGCAACCTTCTTTACGTAGATGTTAATTATTTGTTCGATTATAGTACCGCCTGACAAACGAGCCTCTCACCGATACACATAATGATAATTATTTATCTCATTATCGTATCTCCAGATACAAACGAGTCTCTCGCCAGTGGGTATAGTATAGGGTATATCTCCGAAGCGCGGAACTAATGGCGGGTAATGAAATTAATCGGTGGAATCCATTAACGATTATTTGAAAGGAATTCAGTGAAAAGTATTAACGAATTAAAAGTAATGAACGTGGCTAAAGCATATCTGGGGTAGAAAGGAGGGATGAGAGAGGGTTGAGGCTTGAGGGGTGAGGTGCTTAACGGCGACAACCAGTTTCAAAGCAGTACAATATCAGCAAAGGCAAAGTCAACGGCAATAGGAAAGGCAACGCCGCGCCGCCGCGGAAGCAGCAGGTGCGCTTATACCTAATCTCCATGCGGTGGAATGTTGCCAAATTAAAGCAGAGGCAGCAAGCAGAGGCGACCAACGATAATTAAATACCTCAGAGTGAGCTGACGCCAGTTTCCATCGCTCGTTGTCCTCAGAGATTTCGCGTGACTTAAAATGTAATTTTCAAGCAAAGAAAGATTAAAAACATGTTTGTGATAAAGCTAATTATTTAAGAAATTATCTAATTAGGCTTCATGTATTAAAATTAACAGGAGGTGAACTCTATGGAAGCCGTTCAGAAACTACGTTACACTGCCAGAGAAGGGGGGGAGCAGGTCAACAGGTTTTGTGACGATTTGTGATATTGGGAGGGAGGGTTTAACGCAGAATGTGACATCACACATAGAAAATATTAATGTGAATAACCATTTTTGTGAATGCTCGCAAAAAGGAATTTGGTGATTTTATTTTACAAATAAAAATTATAAATACAGACTTCAAACATTTTTCCCTATTCCCTCTCTTCCCCCCAATTTAAAGAATTCCTCTTTTTGCCCCTGTTTTAAAGAAACTTGCCCTTTTTCTTATTTTTTTTTCGCTTAAATACGAACTGAATTAATGGATCCCAATAAAAAAATCTAACTATTTTGCGTTCAAATTTAATTAATTTTAATTGAAACGTTCATCTCTTTTGGTTAAAAATTCTCCTATTTGGTTACAAATTTAACTATTTCGTTAAAGATTCGTTATTTTTAGTTGAAATATAATTTTCTTAACTGAAAATTTAACTAATCTATTTTTGGCTGAAAATTGATCGTTTTTAGTTGAATATTGAACTATTAAATTTTTCATTCAGAATTCACTTTTTTCGTTTTTTGAAACTTGAACTACTTTGTTAAAAATTCATTTTATTGGTTCTAAGATGTCACCATTATGTTAAAAATTCAGTTTTTTGGTTGAGAATTAATTTTTTAAATCAAAAATTTATCTATTCCATTTTTGGTTGAAAATGCAACTACCTCATTCTATTAGTAGAAGGACCATCTTTTTGGTTTTAATTTAAGGCCATGTGACGAGTGGGTCACGTGACCGGCTTCCTAACTTACCGACACTTTTTTTATTTGTAAACTTATTCTCACACCAATAGCCACATCGAGTTGAAAATTTGAGATAATAAATAAGAAGCACTAAGAAACGCGGCTGTGGCCCTAAATTTTTATAATGATGAAAAAAGTTTTTTTTTGTAAATTATTTTCCTTTTCTTTTTTCATAATTATAAAAATTTAGGACCAGAGCCGCATTTCCTAGTGCTTTTTATTTATTATCCGAAATTTTCAATCCGATATGGCTATTCGTATGAGAATAAGTTTACAAATAAAAAAAGTGTCGGTAAGGTAGGAAGTCGGTCACGTGACCCACTCGTCACATGGCCTTAAACTGATTTATTGAAAATTCGTTTCTTGTTTGTTGAAAATCAATTTTGAATTGACAATTTAACGGTGCCGTTTTTCGTTGAAAATCAAGCGTTTTTAGTTTAAATTTTAATTCTTTGGTTTAAAATTAACTTCTTGGTCGAAAATTCATAGTTTCGGGTAGAACATTTAACTGTTTGTAGCAGAAATCCCCCTTTTTGCATGAAAATTCAACAATTTGTATGAGATTTTTTTCTCTCTTCAAAAACAAATCTTTCTCGGTAGAAAATTCATCTCTTTTGTTAGAAACTTTACCTTTTTGGTTAAAAAGGCAACTTTTTGGTTGAAAGATAATCTGTTTTGATTGAGGATTCAGTTATTATGTTAAAAATTTCGTCTTTTTGGTCGAATTCAGCTGTTTTTTATTTAAAATTAAAATCTTTTTTGTTAAAATATCAACTAATCCATTTTTAGTTGAAAATAAATCTTTTATATTCGACTGTCTTTTAAAAAGTTAGTCTTCTTGCTTTGAAAATTCAACTATTTGGTTCAAAATGAAACAGTTTTTAGTTGAAGTTTAATCTTTTTTGTTTAGGAATTCGACCATTTGGATGGAAAATCATCTTTAAAAGTTGGAAATTTAACTATTTGGTTAAAAATTCAACTATTTTCTTGCGAATTCGTATTTTTGCATAAGAAATTCGCCCCTTTGTATTGAAAATTCATCTTTTTTTTATAGAAAAATTCTAAGTTGAAAATTCAATTAATTGGTTGCCCTGTCTCAAATAAATTTGTTTGTTGAAAATTCAATTACTTCGTTGAAAAATCATCTTTTCAGGTTTAAAATGTCAAATTTCTTCTAAAGCAATGGACTGTTTAGCTTGAACACTTAGCTCTTCCGTTGCAAATTCATGACTTTTGATAGAAAATTAATCTTTCCCGGTTGAAAATTCAACTATTTTCTTGAAAATTCGATATATTTCGACTTTAAATTTCAAGGGATTCCTATGGAATTCAATATGGTACCTATACATTAATTTAATTTAAACAAAGAATCTCCCCTATTTTATTGGAAAATCGCCCTATTTTCCCTGTTTTGAGAGCATTTTGAGGCGTGAAGTCTGTTAAAATATCATTATGTTAGTATGTTTTGCATTTAATTGTAGGCGTTTTCCAAATTAAATGGAAGAAAAATGTGGACTTAAAGAAGCGGGAGGTGTTCGTATTTGTGACGTCACTCTGGGGGGTTCAAAGTTGGTCTGATGATCTGTGATGAAGAAGGGGAGGGGTGAACAAAGTTTTTAAAATAGCGTGACGTAGTTTTTGAATGACCCCTATACTGAAAATTACAATTTGTAAAATAGTGTATTTGCTAAGTCAAATACTCGTAATAGAGTTATATATATCGTGTATCTGAATTTGTAGTGTAGCTTGCAGTAATTCGTTTGAAAGTATTTATATCCACAGTCTATATGGATATTTACGAGGACGCACTAACGAAGACGTCAGTATACAAGGTACATACACATTAATTGTAGGACCACTTGGCTCGTTAGTTGTATTTCTCTATTTCGACTTCCTTCGAGATCAGGGGGTACGATTAATCGCCTCGTTAATGGAGACTCGTTAATTAGACGACTCTCTTGCGGGATTGTCAAGCCTTTTGAAATCAGGTGAACGCTCCCTTCCTCGACCTATCGATACTCAGAAGCCCCTTGAGAATTGCTTTCTGCAAATAATGTGATCAGCGCATCTGCATCTGCAATTCCCTTCCCCTGACTTGACTTTTTATCACGTTATGTATATGTGCCTCTGGGAGCTTCTTTATTCCTTTGCTCTATCCGCTTTGCATACTCTACTTCTACATGTTCTATTAGTATACAAATGCATGCCTATATTTCACTTAATTCTGCGGTTATATCCATAGAATAGTTGATTTGTTTTTTTTCTTACTTAGCAATGTTTCGAGTTTCTGTAGAATATATTTTCTCTTTGATTTTTCTGAATATATATTCTTCTCATGCAAGTAGAATTTAACAAACTACCATGAAGGACAGATGAATGTTGCAAACAAATTATTTAATTAATACCACTGATAAACAAAAATTACCTATTTCTTCGCTGAATGGTACATGCAAAATTTTAGGGATCAACACAAAAAGTTTTTGGGCATGATTCAGGCCATTTCGATGCGCTTTTTCATGGAGATTTTAAAGGTTACCTCTTCTTTACTTAATACTTACTTAATACTTAGTTAATACTTACTTAATATTTAGTTTTTTAAATAAACTGGGTCCGAATTTGTTATTTTTTTATGCCAAACAATAATCTGAAAAGAAATTTAAATGGAGGTCATCCTTTTTTTAGATATGACACAAAATCTGCTTCGTGTCTCTGAATGAGTCAAATTTCAGTAACGCATCAGCTTATGTACTTCAAAGCACTCAAAATTACTTACTCTAGGGTTTTTTGGGTCGCTGATATCGAATTTTATTTTTTCGGGAATTTGAAATTTCGGAAATATGAAATATCGGGAAATTGACATTGTCGGGAATTTAATAATTTCGGTAATTTTAAGTTTCTGCATTTTTCTAGTTATATTACATTTTATTTTCGAAATATTTAAATTTTATTGAATAAATAATTTCGGCAGTTTTATTTTTCCTCGGTAAGTTTCATTATTCAGGAATTTGCTATTTTCGGTAATTATGTTAGATCAAACTAAAATATCTATACCTTATACCCATATACCTATCTACCCTATACCTACATACCCATCCACACACTATGACCCCGAAAGGGAAATGGCTTAATGGTATGATAATAATAATAATGTTTGGGGTATTTTTCCATACTCAGGATTTACCTTTTTCGGCCAAATTATGCCATCTCCCCAAATTATACTTTCTTTAATGTTTATTTTAACGAAATTTAATTTAACGAATATTAGTTTTTCTGAGATACCATTAGACAGTTTTAATTTTTTCGAATTGCCATTTGCCCTAATTTTGACTTTTCCAAATTACCAAATGTCATAATTTGTATATTTATCAATTACAATTGGGACTCTGATTTAAATTATTCCGAATTGTCATTTACCAAAATTATTGTTTGTCCGAAAAACTATTTGCGATGATTAGCATTTATCTGAATTATCATTTGACATCATTTTCATCCTCCCGAATAACCACAAAACCTAAAATTCATTCACACGTATCGCCATTCGTCATAATTAAAACTTCTCCGAATCATCATGAGAGAAATTTTATTTTATCTGAAGACTATATAAAATTAATCTAGAATAATTAAAATTATGAAAAATGAGGAAAGGAAAATTTTCATCCAACGGTCATTCCTGAAAATAAAAATAAGGTGATATGAAATCGAAATGATGATAAATTCAAAAAAATAAAGATTAGGATAAATGGTATATCTGTAGAAGGAAAATCATAGCAAACGGCAAATTCGGAAAAATAAAGTAGATCAAACGGTCATTCGCAAAAATGGACAGTAGGCAAATTCTTTTTCGGTCAAATGAATTTCGGTGAAATAAACATTAAGAAAAGTAGAATTTGTGGAATATTCCTGCGCCTCCTTGGAAGGATTTCGGAACTTGGAAACAAGTCATGTGAGATGACATTAAAGAAGAAATATAATCCGCTGGACTGCCCTGAAATAAATCTGTCCTTCTTGTGATCTTGTAGTTCTCACGCGTGATATGTTGGGCCAGCAATGGCAGCGGAAATTTTCATCGTGCCAATTAGGGCACACAAGAAAGAAGCCGTAGTGCGTTTAATTAACATTTTCCGTTTCGATTGGTCCGTCCGCATACGTCCTCGACGCGGATTCACGGGCACTCATTAGCAAATACCATCGGCAGATTCTCAATTCCCTTCTCTACCGACCTTTTTAATTGGGCAGATTAGTCCCAGAAATCGCGGTCTCCGATTCCCTCCCCTGTCCGGGCAGTGGTCCTGTCTCACCGCGCGTATATCCTCGGAGAGCCCTTGTCCTTTCGGCATAGGGTCCAGGGACAACGACAGAGGCGGAATATCGGCCTCGTTAAAATACCTGGCGACGAAATCGAAATTTCGAGGTTAAGTGGGTGAAAGAGCGACGAGAACTCTTCTTATTCCCTACTCTTACTCTGTTTCTTCCTTCCTTCGTCGCATTTCTTCCCAACTTTCAGAACGCAGTGGCGTCGGAAATAAACCGCGAAATCCCTTAAAAAATCCCTTTGTTCAGGTGAAAAATAATTACTTTTGTCGGTTTCTGAACTAGGGGTTGATAAAGATAGATCCATAGTCTCTACAGCTATGCAAATATCAACTTCTTTGACAATTTAGGCAGAAAATAATTTTTCTGAACTAATACCTCATATTATAAACTACGCTTTTAAGAAATAGTGGCATACTCCAGCACTTTTTTAAATCTTTAGGACAATAATTGAAATGGTGCAATTTTTAAAAAGACAATCAAAAAAATGTTAATTCGTATTATCTGAGATACTGTTATCTTTGGCAATGTAAACAAACTAAATTTTCTAATTGAATAATAAGTTGTCCGTTTATTTAAAAAAATCAAAAAACCCGATAACTTTAAGGATTCAATTTACAATCATTTTTTTGCAGTGCTATTTATCAGGTCCATCAGGTCGCAGGACTTATTCAAATTTTCGGCTCTAGTGCTCCCTTTCCCTGGAAGTGCCCAATAGTCGATCAATAATAAAATTCCTAATTAATCATGAAATCGAGCTTCTCGATTCTAATTTGGTCCTGAAGTAATCATTATCAGAAATCGCGGCGCCTCTGTTTGCATCTCTTTCCCTTTCCGCAAAATGGCCTTCACGTCTCTGTGTCTTCTTCTGTTCCCCTTTCCGTTTCATTCGCTCACATCATTCCATTGCTTCTCGCGATAAATAACAGCCGACAGCCAGCCCTCGTACATAGGTGCTTCTGGCTTCCGAAAAAATACCAAGAAGATTCTTCATTAATAAGGAACACCGCGAAGAATCGTCGTCATTCTCTCACACCCAGAAAGTCGTGAGATCGGGATCTCTTCCCAATCCGGGCCCTTCCACCCTAGCGTGAACACTTTGTAAATGGACCGCATAAGGAACCAGCCTTCTTCTTTTTCTAAGAATGAAACCACAATTAACTACCAAGTGGCTAATTTTACTGTGTTTTAATTTTTTACCCTTTAACGCATCGGCTTTTTTTGTGGTCTCAAAAACTAAATCCATGGTAAATTGAAGTTAGCAAGCATCAAAATCCAAATTTGTGATGATGCGTGTTGAAAGTGTGCCCAATATTATAAATCATTCTGGGGGACGATTATGTAAATTTCCCACATCCCACTTTTCACCTGTACAATTTTTTTAAAATGCACGCCACAAGTCACCGTTTAATTTTGAAACGTTACTTATTAAGAAAAATCATGACATATAAAAAGTGGGAAGTGGAAAGTGGGATATGAGAAAGTTATGTAATCGCCCTCCTGGTGCTTGTTTACTAAAATGTGCTCAGAATATTATTGGCCCTGACAGTTAACTTGTCCCTTAGAAATTTTGAATAAAATATAATTATCAATTGAATAAGATTTGCGGCACCCCGCGCATCTAATCTACTCGTTTCATAAGAAGTTGAAATGCCCAAACTTTTGATCTCTCGAGATATTTTGATAAATGTTCAACATTTAATTCCTGATTTGTATTTTAGGTACGTAATTCAAAACGTCAGAATATTTTTAATCGGAGAAGTGCGAATTGATGGTAGTGCTATAAATGGATTGTAGATATTAATTCAAAAAATCGTTGTGACACCGCTTACTTTTTGATAATATTGAACTTTTTAAAGAGTTTCACGTCTAGTATACAAACTACATACACTGTTAATTGTCCAAATCCATTAGTCTAGGATACGTTAAACAACAAATGCTCACATTTTGCTTCAATTATTCCATATAACTTAATTATTTGTGCTCCAAACGTGATGGGCATGAAGGTAACACATCAAGAAGACTTGTCTATATGCTAAGAATAACAATCCTCAAGAAACCGCTGCTATGGTTTGTTATTGAAAGAGAACAGGGTTGTCAGAAAATCCCCATTCCGAATTCCCCGCCTTTCTCTTATTTTTCCTCACCAATTTTTAATTTTTCCTGACCCTTATACATTTTTATTTTAGATGTAAAAACAAACCTTACATCAAGGATATTAATAATTTTAATGCAAAAATAACATTTGTCTTTAAATTTATCTCAAAGACTTTTAGTGACAACGTCATACAGAATTTTATAAGAGGTCATCCAAAAATTACATAAGACGATTTGGGAGGAGGAGGGGTTTGGTAAAATTTTACTGTTTCTCCCGAGGGTGGAGGTCGGTGGGGGGTGGGGGATCAGAAGATCTTACGTAAGAAAAATGTTTACTAAAAAACACATTTTCAGCAAAATAATTAAATTTTGGACACAAAGTTGAATTTTCATATTTGCACTAAAAAATATTATTCAACTAGATTAAAAAAAAAATACGAATCCTCAACCAAAACTAATCAA
Organism: Andricus kollari; assembly: GCA_932074435.1. Lineage (NCBI taxonomy): Eukaryota > Metazoa > Arthropoda > Insecta > Hymenoptera > Cynipidae > Andricus > Andricus kollari. Next base: position 371 of record CAKNWW010241159.1, on the reverse strand, counting down.
TTTTCCAACCAACAAGAGGAATTTTCAACAAAAGATTTGAATTTTACCGAGAAATATTTCTCAGTTATTAAAGGAAAAAAATCTCATCCAAAATGTTGAATTTTCAAGCCAAAAAAAAACGATCTTTCTACAAAACAGTTAAGTTTTCAATCCGGAAATATGAATTTTTGACAAAAAAGTTCATTTCCAAGAGAATTTTTGAATTTCAAAGTAAAAAAATAAAGAACTTTCTACCAAAATAATGTAGTTTTAAATCTAAAAAGAACGAGCTTTAAACAAAATAAATAAATTTCCAAACAAAAAGAGATAAATTTTCTAGCAAAAATCGAATAGTTACATTTTCAGTTGCAAATAAATTTATTTTAACAAAA
>CAKNWW010241146.1:0-13062 GCA_932074435.1 Andricus kollari | reverse complement strand
TTTCTTGATTACAAATTTTCAAATTGAACTCGTTAAAAATGGTATATTTTAGACTGAAACAACAGATAGATTATAAATTTTCAATCGGAAGTTTACATTTGATTAACTACTAACGTTTTCGAATTGAAACAGTTCATTTTTTAACATCAAAATCTGTAAATTGTTTAATTTTATCAGATTCAGAATCGCCCTATAAAATGAATCAATTATTGTTCAATTTCGAATACACTAACTACAGTTTAATTTTTGAAATCATTTTTTAATTTATATTCACAGTTTATTAACTTGAAACATTTGTTGTTAAAAACTTTCAGTTTCAAAATGTATTAACATTCTTTTAATTGAAAATGTACCCAACAAAAGTTAACAACTCAACTTAGCATTTAAAGAAAGTTGAAATCAAACTTATTTAAAATTGCATTATATATGTCTTGTGATATGAAATTTGTGATATTTCAAGTCATTGGATAGATTTTTCTTTTAAAAATTTGTAAAAATACTGGTTAAAAGTAAATTCACTACCATTTCCCGCTCTCAAACATTCCGATCATCTCCCGGTTTCCCGGTCCAGCGACCACCCTGAGTTATCATATTTCAGAAAATAATTATGCTTCTCGAATGATAATACGTATTTCGCGGTTGGTAGCTTAACAATTTTTCTTCAAAGAAACAATTAAAATAATATATAGTTCAATAATTCTGACCTTGAAGTCTTTTAATTAAATTTCTATTCAATACAGTAAACACATTTTAATGTTTTGAAAAATATTGATAAATTCCAAAATAGTAAACTTTCCCCGAAGTTTTTGACTTCTTTTTAAATGTATTTTTAGACCTTGCATTTTAGTTTTTTTTTAAATTAAAGAACTTTTTTCATTTTGTAAATAATGCGGTTAAGGTAAACATCCCAGTAATCGTGACCTTAGTCCCAGTAATCGTGTCGGTCAATTCATTTTAGTCCGCGAGATTTTAAGTCAAGCTCTAATTCGCCAGAATTTGCCAGCGCTTATACAGTTAAAAACTGGCCAATTCCGTCGAATTCTTAAGGTGTAACTAACGTACAGGGGCATATGGGACCGCGAATTAAGACGAATTGACACGCATTCAATTCGCGCTGGCTCAGTTCGTTTAAACGAATTATCTTATTTGAAAAATTCGAGCCTGTGCTTTGGGGGGGGGGGGGGCACGCTGCCGTGGCCCCCCCTCTGGACCTGCGCCTGTCTCACACTTCTCATAACATAAGTACATTTAATATAAATAAATATACAAATCACTTCATAATTATCTCGGATGATTTTTCTATCAATTTCAAACGACCGATTGTGTACGAGCTTAAAAGGTGTTACGTTGACTGTCGCCATTTCTTAACCAACTGGAAGACGTTCACGAAACGTGAAGTGACGTAAATCATATATATATAGTTAAAAGTTTGTCATAAGGACAACCGCAGAATTTCGCTGGGAGCAGGTGCTAATCTGAAAAATTGCACTACTCCCAGCGAAATCGCGGTAAAATTTCAGCCGCAACCACGTCTCACGTCCGTGAGATAGGTGGTTACAGTCTGCGACGAATTCAATACGATGATCCGGCAAAAGTCTCGTGCACCTTGAGGACACGAAGCGATCCAAGGACGACCGCCTTCTGCATTTTCCCCGCAAGTGTCTTGGCATTATCTTGACACGCAGGGATGCTTTTCAGGCTATTAACCAGTGAAACCTTGGCACCTCCAAGAGCGCCGATGATTAAGACGATTAGCTTAACGGAACATTCCGGGTATAGCCGTCGCAACTCCCTTATAAGTTATTTATACCTCTCTTTCTTTTCATTCTCCTTGTCTATGATCTTTTTGTCAGCTGGTGCCGAAAATTCGATAACGAACATGGTTCGTTTCTCGAAGTCAAGAAGGACTATGCCAGGCCTCGAGTGAGCAACAGAAACAATTGTCGAGAATATGAAGTTCCAGTATATCCGACACTTCTCATTCTCGACAATTGATTCTATTTCCCTAGGAGCGTTCAGCGGAGCGGTATTTGGGCTGATGCCGTAAGAGTGACAAAGATGGTAATAAAGCACTCTTAGTGCCGCATTGGGCGGGAATTGACGCATGCTTCAATTTGACATGTGAGGGTGGTAAATTCCTCGAATGTCAGGTTGTAATCCTTGATTACACGTTTGAGATGGTGTTTTAAACTTTTTACGCCAGCCTCCCATAAGCCACCAAAGTGTGGTGAGGCGGAAGGAATGAATTTTCATCTCAAACCTTCAACGGCAAATTCACCGTGTAATTGAGGATCAGATAAAACCTGTCTAAACGCCTTTTGCAATTGCCTACCAGCCCCTACAAAATTCTTGGCGTTATCGCTGTAAATAATTTTTGGGTAACCTCGACGACTGCCGAATCGTCGAAGTGCTGCGATGAATCCTTCAGTCGTATAATCAGCAACGACCTCGATGCGGATAGCTCTAGTAGCTAGGAAAATTAAAATGCATATATATGCTTTACCAATTTTCGCGGTGCGGATTTTAGACAATTTGTAATTGAATGGTCCGGCATAGACAATCCCTGTATGTGTGAAAGGAATAGACGGGGTTACGCGAGCTGAGGGTAACGAGCTCATAATTTGAGATGCTGTATATGCGCGATGTCGAGTGCATTCAATACAGCCTTTGATGCATCGATTTATTAAAGATCGCGCACGTACCTTCCAAATTGTTTGGCGTAATACACGCGCAGTAAATTGTACTCCACCGTGAAGTGTGCGTAAATGAGCATGTCGTACAATTAGCGTACTGATCGTATGATCCATCAAAATGATAGGATGCTTTTCAGCATACGATAAGGGGGAGTGCTCAAGATTACCTCCTACTCGAATTAAACCTAAAGCATCCACGAATGGATTTAGTTGCTTGATAACGCTCGATTTTGAACAGAGTCCGTCCTTTCTCAACGTATTTAACTCCTTGGCTAATACGTGATTCTGAATTACTTTATACCATAAATGCGGGACTCGTAAATGAAATCCGAATCATGTTCAACGATTTTATTAAAACGACGTTTCCCAGCTCCTTCCAGGATCGATTGGGAAACTGCAAAATTAAATCCGTAAAAACTGAACAATTAATAAAAATAAAAGATTTAAAGGAGGATTCAATTTATCTCGTTTTTATACAAAAGAGCATGATTTATGGCTGAAAAAGTTATCCCACAAAAGGGAAAATTATTTCTTACTTCCGGTTCCCGCTCATCATTTGGGAGAGTGGCGTGGGTCACCTGAAAATCTACTCATGCAGAGAAAGAAGTGAGGGATTTTCGCAAACAACAATCGAAACATTTTGTTTAAGTTGATCGTAATAATGATATATATTTAAGCCATATAATGCGATATAACCGCGAAACTAACTAGTAAAACTAAACCGCACCTAGCGAAGTGACAAAGAAAAGCAACATTACTGAATTCTATACAAAAGGAAACCAACAATTTCTCACAAAGAAAATTCACAAGAAGCGAGTCAGTTTTTTTTTAAGAAAACAAACATTTTACTCTAGGTAAGCGTATTTTAAAATAAAGTCCCGCAACAAGAAAATGAACAATAAGCCGCCATTTTCAATTGTGCACGAGTTTAAGTTCAATAAATGATCCAGCTTTACAGCTAAACATTAAAAAAACGAGAAGGTCAAACATTTGGAGTTCACAAAAAAAAACAGCATAAAACCGACGTTTTACAACATAATATTTCACGCGTGATAATTAAATAATTTCGCTGAAGAAACCTCATGGTAGTAAACAATCATTCAAACCGTAACGCGGCAAACAAAAATTAACCCCCTCCAAATAAGAGATACACGACCGAGTCCGGCATGGAGTAGATTCTAACGTAAATAACACAAAAACCGCACTTTAAGCATTTTAGACAATTTTGGGCGTCTTACCTTGACAAACAATTCCAAGAAAAAGCTTCCTTCAAACACAAGGCAATTGAGTAATCGATACAACAAGCAATGCAGTAAGCGATACAGTTCACAATAGCCGCAAGCGCAACGACACGAAGCCTGACCAAGAGTGACAGCTGAGCAAGATGCTTCCCACCGCCAAGCTGGAACGACGCACAGGAAGGATGTCGGCGCAGACCTTCTTAGCGCTACTGCGCAACGCAACCCGCACCGGTTCGCGCCTTTCGGGAATTTTACCCACAGAATTAGCGCGCTACGTCCATGGTATAGGAACTTCCGCCCGCTCTTCTCCGCGTCCGTCGGCTGCCAGAAGATGTCGACGACGCTAACCAATGGGCTGCGCTGCTGACGTCATGTTGAATGGTAGTAGTAGTTCAATTCAGAGTTCCAAGTGTGCTTCTCAATTTGTGTTTCTTACAGCCTCCATCCACGTAACTCGTCGATTTGTCATATAACAAAAAGAAATCCCAAAATACATAAATAAATAAAATTAATCCCATTACAATCCCAAAAGAGTTTGACCTTTCCGTTTTTAAATAAAATAGAGCTTTAGTGTTAAAATTAACAAAAGAGCCAGAAAACTGACGAAATAAAGAAAAACAATGTAAATAGTGTCGTAATTCTATAAAACCCCCGGTCAGACCTGGTACCCTCCGACGGGCCTTCGCGAGAAGAAGAGGAGCTGCTTACATTTCGAAAGATAACCAACAACAAACATGGAATTTGCAGTATTAAAACTGCAACATTACATTATGTAGTTTCTCTCGTAACGTCGGAGATAATTTAGCACTAAATTTATCAAGGGCTGGCTTAATTTAATATTTTATAAATTTTAAACAGAAAGCTGTTACCCTCAATAATTTTGGCCAACTGAAAAGCTTCACAGATAAAGTCCGTTTCATATCAGAGATCGATTCATCTGACATGCAGGAATTTACCATGACCGTGTGAACATGCTTCATCTCACGTAATTCTGGATCAGCCTTGTCCTTTTCAGACGACTAAAAATCCCCAGGCCAATTTTTAGGAGATTGGACCAACCAGTTTGGACCATTCCACCAAAGTATATTTGACGTTATTTTAGTTGGAGAAATCCCACGAGATGCGCAATCCGCAGGATTATCAGCCGTAAGCACACGATGTCATGAACGTTTTGGAATGCGAGTGAGTATATCAGACACTCGATTAGCGACAAAAGTTGGCCATCTTGCCTCCGGCTTTTCAAGCCAAGCAAGAACAATTTTTGAGTCTGACCAAAGATGAGTTGGAACAGGCTCTAAATGTAAGGCAGTTTGAACATACTGCACCGCTTGTGTAAGCAACAATGCTGCACATAATTCCAAGTGGGGAACCCTGAGTTGCTTTAAAGGAGCAACTCTAGATTTTGCATATGTGAGGGACGTAATAAACCCTTCATTTGAGGAAATGCGCAAATATACAGACGTAGCATATGCTTGAGTGGATGCATAAGCGGAGCCGTGTATTTCTATTTTTGTTTTAACTTTCATGTGCTACCTACCCAACGAGGAATAGATACAATCTCTAACTTCTTTAACTCTGTGCAATAAGATTGCCATTAATTATGCAAATAATCTGGCAGCATGTCATCCCAATGTGATTTTAGCGACCATAATCCCTGCATAAAGATTTTTGCTCTGACACTTATAGGAGTCAGATAACCAATTGGATCAAACATTCGAGCGATGGCAGATAAAACAGTTCGTTTAGTGTAAACAGTTTGAATCTTGATACCTGTGCGGATTTGTAACTGCTCATGCATAGGATCCCACGAGAGCCCCAAGATACGAATGATACTTTTCTCTGAATCATCATAAGGTTTTAATTCCTTTTGATTGCTAGATTGGTCAGTACATAATGAAGAAATATTACTTGACCACTTATCTAACTGAAAGTCACCGCGAGCCAGAATATCGATTAATTGATCTTTTGAAGTTTGAGCAGACTCAAGGTTATCTACTCCGAAGAGGACATCATCAACGTAGAAATTCTCTAATAGAATATTTGATCCTGAAAAATAACATAAGGCCTCATCATGAGCGAGTTGTTTCATTACTTTCAAAGCAAGATATGGAGCGGCTGCAGTTCCGTATGTTAATGTTAATAACCGGAATGATTGCGGCGAAATATCGGGATTATCGCGGTTATTAATCCTTTGACAAAATCAACATCACGTCGATCTATCAAAATCCGACGATACATCTTAGATATATCGGCACATATTGCGACTCTATACATGCGCCATCGCATGACAATAGTAGGGAGATCCGATTGTAACTTCGGTCTGATAAGCATGTGTATGACCAAGAGATTTATACTCATTCATGAAATTTGAGTATACTCAGGTTGAGCTGTTAATTTACGTTCGATATTAAACAGTTGTTTCCGCGCGATGGGAAACGAGATTCCAATGTTAATTGGAGGACCTAATTTAAACGGTAAACGAACGATGTACCGACCCGTGTTATCACGAGAGTGAGTTTCAGATAAATGTTTTTCACATAGTTTTTCATCTTCCGTAAGATGATCTACTTGTGGAACCTCCTCTACTTCCCAAAATTTATTGACAAGAGAAGAAATCTCACTGATTTGACAGCAGTGATGAACGACACCATTCCTCATCATATTAACAGAGGTACCCTCTAATGCTCCTACAATAATCCAGCCGAAAATTGTGGCCTGAGAAATTGGAGCGCCTATGGGATCTTTAATTAAACCCTATTCCATGATTGCAGAGTAAACATCAGCAGCGGGAAAAACATCAATTCGATCTTTGGAAGAAGGTTCAGGATCCGCGTATGTTAGACCTTGCAAGTGAGGCCAAGAATCGATATCTATATCTTGTTTATTAGGAGGCGCATAGCGAGTCACATCTTGACAAACAAATGTGTCCAGTGTCAGTTTAATACTTGGATTGATTATAGATTCTATATCGAGTGTTACCATCGCAGTAGCAGTAGTCAAATGCGCTCCAGCTAAACCTTCTACAGTCGCATGAATACGACGTCGTGGTAATCTTAATTTTTGGACCATGGACTCTGTAATAAATTATTGATCAGAACAAGGATCAATCATTGCTCTCACAATTTGAGAGCGTCCGTTTGGACCTTTTAATAAGACCCGAGCAGAACCAAACATGGCAGTACGACGACGTCGCGTTCCTGCATAAGAAAGATGAGAGATGTTTTTTGTTTCTGGAATGTTTTCAGACTTTAAATTGGGATTATCACTATTATTGTAGTGATGATGATTAGCGTTACGATGCAGCAATGAGTGATGCAATTTATTGCATCGATATTTGCTTGGACATTTATAGGGCCTATGGCCAGATCGAGTACAATTAAAACATAAATTATTTGTTTTTAGTATTTCATAGCGTTGATCTACGGTTATAGTTTTAAATTGTGGACACTTTGCGACTACGTGCTGAGATTTACATAAAACACATATGATAGTTAAATTAGCTGAGCTTGGTTCGACTGTAAGATTAGCATTTGATTTGACAGTAGTCGTGTGATGTGATTTTATATTTTTATTTTGACGTTGATTGCTATTATCCTGCTTTTGAGGTTGTATAGTTTCTAATGCGTGAATCCGTTTTTTCAAAAGGATTCGGATTCGTTAAGTTCTGGATACTCTTTAATATCGCACAAGGGTAATTCCCAGGCTTTCCTGGTTTGCTTATCAAATCGATTTACAATGTGATGTATAAATAACCAATCGCGTTGAATTTTTGCCTCACCTAAATTATCAAGTGAATCGATCGCTATTTTATATTTATTATAAATACGTTTCAATTCGCAACTCGATTCTTAACTAGCAGGAGAAATAGAAAACAAATCATCTAACACTTTATTAATAATTAAATGTTTATCTGTCTATCAAGATTTTAACGCGTTCCATGCCCTTTTATAATTAGCTTCGGTTATTGTAAGTGAACTTAACATCTGTAACGCTTCACCATCTAGACTTTACAGAAGATATTGAAGCTTTTGAAGATCGGATAATCGATTTGAATCATGCACAAGTGATTTAACCCTTTCAGGGGCAGTGGGACGTATACGTCCCACTTGTTTTTTCGCAATTTTTCAAGCATTTCTGATACATTTCACCTTGTTTAGTGCACAAGTATTATATTTTAGACTCTTAAGGGTTCATGTAAAGTAATTATCATGAAAAACTGTGTAAAATTGTTAATTAACAATTTGTTATCAATAATTGAAATCGAAAAAAATCACTTTTTTTCGAATAAAATCGGCTGTTTATAAAGTACAAGTCCTATAGCTATGACAATTTTTTCCAGTTAGATAACATGTGGAACTGTAACATATATTTTTTGCAGAATTTTCGGCAGGCTAGTTTTGTTTGTTTTATTTTTTGAATTCATAAAACATTACGATTTTTGACGAGTTTTCGGCATAAGTGCATGTAATGTACCGTATTTGTGATCGATTATTAAATCGTAAAAAAAAAATATTTTCCGGGCCACTGATTGAGAATATAATGTCAAAATTGCAAAATTCAAAATGGCGGATTCAAAATGACGGTTATATTAGTGCAAATTCGCAATTTTTTGCAATTGCTATGAAAGCTAGTGTATGGGGGTTTTTGAGGTCGCTGATTACAAATCTGATGTCAGAATTGCAAAATTCAAGAAGGCGGATTCAATACAGCCTGCACGGCATTGGAGTGGGAACAGTCCAAAAAATACCCATACATCAAGTTTTGTGCCAATTGTTCGAAAACTTCTAAACTAGAGTAAAATAGTCGCCATCTTATGTCCGCTATTTTGAAATTTGCAATTCTGACATCAAATTTGCAGTCTACGACTCCAAAACCCCCCATACAACGTGTTTTGCGCAAATTGTTCGAAAAATTCAAGATTAGAGTCACATAGTCGCCATATTGGATCCGCCATTTTGAATTTTGCAATTCTGATGCCAGAATCGTGATCAGCGACCCCGAAAACCCCTAAGTTACCATTAATAGCAATAATTAGTTTAACAGAAAAATGTGCCCCTGAAAGGGTTAAATAAATCATGAAAACATATTTATTTGACGTAATTTCCCGAGAACTTGGGTAAATTGATTTGAGGTAGTTTTATATTCACAGAGTTACCTTGTTGTTGTTGACTGAACGTATTCTCTAAGAGCGTTGAGTTCCCTGCTGGAGTGACGAGCGAATTTTGCTTTCCAGTCGCTGCGAAGATCCATGGCTTCTTCATATTGATCTAAAGAATTACTATATTTCTTTTCTATGAAGTATTCTTCTGTTTTTCTTTCGTCATTAGTGACAACGGCGTTGATTATATTGTGGTACTTACAGGCGAGTTCCAAGCGTTCCTTGAGTATATAAATTCTGCTTTGAATCTTAGCAGCTATCACGTTTTACTTTCCAATCTTATTAAAGTTTGACATAGTACGATCAATGAGTCCGAATGTGTCGCGTTGGATATTTAGTAATTTTTTAAATGACATTGCTTTTTCGGTTGTCATTATGAGTAAATAAACTCACTTTTAATTAAATTTAATGAACACTTAATGATTCAAATTATCGAGCACCACGTCACTGAGTATTGATTTTTCGTGGTAACAGCTGAGGTTTATAACAGAAGCCAGTCACTAATGTATGCGTGTGATAAGAATACATACAGCTACCTGCTGTATTGGGGACAGCGAGAGAAAACAGTTAATAGGATGGAGCGATTAAGACTCATACACAAATAAACCTCTTATAGTCAATTGGAGAGAGCAGGATAGGCACTATCGAGTCCACAGAATTGGCGAGAGCAAGTGAAAGGTGCATACACTTGTCTCTAGAGATCTGAGATCTCAATAATAAATCTCTTTAAGAGAATATGAGGAAACAAAACTCCTTTAAGGAATAGCATCACTTTCTGCTCCGTTAATTTTTAACAAATTTTATGAAGACTTTGAAGCAGAAAAAGCCTCAAGCAGAACAATCTTCAAGATTGCGAAGCCACGAGGTGAAAATGGCTACCAAACACATCAGAACTCACTATATTTAAAAAAAATCACAAAATGATTTTCAAACAATCACTGTATCCGTCACAAAGGACCAAATGTTAAAGGCGTGAAATTTATCACACACAACCAAACGGTTAGATAGTAAAATCAATGTTAGGGTCAGAAGGCTCTTATAGGCACGAAGGTTCTTGACACAATAAAACTTTCACAATTCTGATAACATAAGTACATTTAATATAAATGAATTGTAACGCTACTTTTTTCCAAATCAAATATTTAATCAGGAGGTCTCTCAAAAGAGCGCACACGAACCCTAATAGGAATAAATTAATTTTTAAATAAACGATTTGAACAAAAAAAAAATAAATAGATTTTTGGGCGCCAGTCCTTGCTTGGGACAAAGGCGAACCAATTTAAATAAAGTGAGTGAGAGACGATAAAGAGACACGGAATCTATATTCCACACGGTAAAAGGGAAACTCACTGAACGCTAAACTTTTCAGGCTAAACGATAAACAAAAAACTCACAAATTCAGTCAAAAGTGTACACCTTAATTTAAAATAAGCAATAATCAAAACCAACAATAAAAAAAAGGTAATGAATAAAAGATATCCACATATAAGATAATCCGAAATATATAAAAGAAAGCATAAGACATTAAGTCATATGAAGGTCAGACAATAAAAAAAAATAAAATAAAATCTCGAGAGTAATAGCAACAATATTATGATAACAAACAAAAGGTAAGAAAAGACAAAAGGTCACAAAATGGATAACAATGAAAAGTAAAACTAAAATTCACGAGAAAAATTAGGTTCAAGAAAATTCCTAACAATTTATTCAGCATTTCGGAACAGTATAACGAATGGCACTTCAGAGAAGGCAAATTAAAATAAAACTAAAAAAAATCTAAATTTATCAATAACTCGGAACAGAAACAGAAAAAATTACGTCGAATATAGGCAAATACAATAAATACAAAATTCAAAACGTGAGTAAAGGTTCTGGGGGATTCTGAAATATAACCGCAAATGGGGTTCTCGAAAATACACACCAATACGTTACAAAATGAGTACAAAAATAGGGGGTTCTAAAGATAAACGCAAAGAGCTTCTCTAAAATACATACAAATATGTTTCAAAATAAGTACAAAAGGGGGTTTTCTGAGATAAACGCCGAAAGGTTTATAAAAAAATAAATACAAAAAGGGGGTTCTAAAATTTTAACGCAAAAGGTTATAAGGACAAATACAAAAAGGGGTTCTAAAAGACAGATAATTAGTTAATAGGGACGATAAGGGGACTACATTATAAAGTATACTTCAAAAAGGTTAAGATAAATAAATTACATGGAGCGATAAAAAAAGGGGGGCAGCATTGTAAAGCGTTTTACAACTTGAAATATTAAAATTGTTTGTAGGCATTTCGATGCGTGAAAATTGTGGGGAGAGGGTGGATAATATTAATGAAAATCATTAATTGTTTGTGGGCATTTCGGTACAAAAAAAAAATAAGAGGGAAGGGCTCGAGAACGTAAATAAAAATGAATAATTAACAACATTTCAGTGGACATAAGTAAAGGAGAAAGTGGTCGAGAACATTTGGCAAAAATGATTAATTAACGGCATTTCAGTATTCACAATATTAGGGGGAAGGGATCGAGAACATCGGTCAAAATTAATAATTGTCAGCATGTCAGCGTTCAAAAATACAGGGGAGGGATCGAGAACATTGACGAAAATTAATAATTGTCGGCATGTCAGTATTCAAAAATACAGGGGAGGGATCAAGAACATTACATGGGGTCGAGAACACTACAAAGTTAGCAATACCAATAGCAACATCCTAACCACGATCAATTTAGGCATTCGGCATTCCGAAATAAATGGAATTTAGCAGCACATATTATTTCGGTATGGGAATAAGCATATACATATCGAAATCAGATAAAAATAGCAACACATGTGATATAGTTTTAAAATAATGAGATAATTCAGCCAAGGAGCATAAGAGATAAGTACAAAGAAGAAGCAAAAAAACTGTCGAAAACAACAAAATCGCTTGGCTGAACCATAAAAGGAATCAGAGTCCTACCTTAAATAATCAGGTCGCTTGCTCGGGTGCCTCGTGTCGACACTGGGAGTTCACAGATGCTAAGAAAGAGTTTTTCGCGCTTATTGGTGTATTATAGAAACGTGAGGAATCACATGATTGAGGGAAGGGCTGATGCACACAACTTAATCTCTATAACTCGCAATGGTCAAGAGAAAGATAGCCGGTGAGATCGGCTTCCGATTCGTCCATTCTATCGTCCCGTCCTTTCTTCGTTAGTCCTTATCAGCCGCTGTTGAGGGAGGGAGGTAGCTGCTTCCTTCGAGAGGGAATGAGAGATCTCCTATCGATACCAGGGTCGGCTGTATTCCGGTGCTGAAGTGGAGTACTTAGAACCCTTTCTCCTTACTGCAGGTGCGGAGACGATTCTTCGATGCTCCCGATAAAAAAGAAAAGAAACAAAAAAACGGCATAAGAGCCAAGAAACGACTGTTCACAACCGAAACATTTGTAACGATAATAATTTTTGGACGAGATTACCTATTCCCGTTTGGAACTTTGGTGGTAACCGCCTCGGTCCATCTCCACCAGGAACGGGCCTTGGATCTCAGATGACCATAAGGAATGATCCATTCTATCCTTTATGAGTAGACTTAGCTATTCTACCCCAGATGTCAGAAGGATATGCGGTAAAAGATATTCCGGAAGTTTATGTTGTGACTTGAGACGTGAAGATCTGCTGAAGGTGAAGGTGGGGGTGGATCTAAACGATCATTTGCGTCGATGGTGCGACTCTGCCTGGCTCTCACTCGAGACCGCGGAATTGAAAGGCTCGTGTAAACACGAGGGCCTTTAAGATAAGGGATGTTCTCAATAAAATTGAATTTGCGAGTCGCAGAAAATCTGCAACGTCACAGAATATACAAATCACTTCATAATTATCTCGAATGGTTTTTCTATCAATTTGAAACGACCGATCGCGAATATATAGTACGCATGATACGATTGCGTACGAGCTTAAAAGGTTTCACGTTGACTGTCGCCATTTCTTA
>CAKNWW010241145.1:0-10210 GCA_932074435.1 Andricus kollari | reverse complement strand
TTTCGTGTTGAAACGATTCTGTGACTTGAGCTCGCACAGCCTCCCCGATTGGAAATGAATTCGGCCTATAACACAAGCATGAGTGCGACTAAAAATGTATCTACCAAATAGTGAACAATAAGAGTAAACGCAAAAATCTGTAAAAATACTGAAAAATGTTTTTTTTTCTTGTTCTGTTTGGCTGTGAATCCACATGTTCAATTTTTTTCTTATTTTATTCAGAATCGTTCAAAAAGTGTACCGAATTCGGTAACACAAAAATCATACGGCGCACATTTAAAATTTTCTTTTTAAGTTGCCAACAATTAAAATTCTTGTCCTTTTTTATACTTACGCGGAATAAAATGAATGACTTTTTATTTTTTTTAGATTTTTTAAAGTGAAGTCTTAAAGGGAAATCTTTTAAACATAATTAAGCACCTTTAAGACTAAAATATTAATCTCTGATCCTTATTGTTAGATTCCCAAACTTGATACAAATAATTTCTATAAGTATAAATAACAAATATAAATTTGATTTATATTTTAATTTTGCATTTCTAAACAAAAGCAAATAAAATTTTGAAACTTTGTTAAAAACTACGGGACACAATTTTTTGTCAACGACCCTACTACCTTTGAGCAAACACAACTTTTACCCACTATTAGAATCTGCTACTAAAAAAAAGGATTTTTTTCGGCGCACTCTAATATATGCTTCTAAAAATGTGTTGTAGAAAGAAAATGAAATTATATCCTCAAGAAAAGAAATTCTTTTTTGATCCAATGGACTTTATACAACTTTATGTATTAAGAGTTAAATATACCTTAGATAATACAAATCCTAAGTTACAGGATAAATATTTTCATTAAAAAGACGAGAGTTTCTCTTCCGAAGAAATCCATATTTTACGAACGCGTGCCGTAAAAGCGATTACTCGACGAAGTAATCGCACCTCCTACCGAAGAGGTCATAAGTACTTGAGAGTAGGTAGGACCCTGCACGAGCCCTGGGTAAGAGGAAAGTACTTCTTCCACCCTGGGTCTCAGCGGTGCCAAGGAATCCTTCGAACGGGGCTTTAAATGTCAACGCCGATGGTCTACCGGCGTAAATAATTGTTATTATTAAAGTGGCAGTGCCTGGTAGGTGAGTCAGAACTCCGGGCGGAGGCGGTCTTGCCTTGTAATTTATAGATCGAAACGAATCACCGAAGGGAGGAATACGGGTTTTCGTGGGCCGTTGGGTCCGAACTCACCGGAGGTATAGATAACTGGCGGGTGCTATTTTCGTAGAATGTAATATGTAAATCCGTGTCGACGCCTGGAATTGAGATAAGCCGTGGCATCCGATGCTTTGCGTACGAGAAAAGGTGCGAAAAGCAAATCATCCTACCTGTTACCCTCCTCTAGGTCATTCCGAAGTGTTCTTTGTTTCTTCCATTTTTTTCTCGAGATCATGTTCACAAAGATTAGCCTTATAAAGATCATTTTTAGTACTAGTGTCATTAAAGATCCGAAACAAAATTTTTGATGATTTTTAAAAATGTTTTTAAAGCTTTTGATAAGGAAGGAAAATTAACATATCCTACCTGATAATTATTGATCAGTATCATTTTCTTCATGCTTGATGATTTTTATTCTACATACATGATGTAGAATATGGAGCAGTAAAAATGAGTACGATGTAAAATTAAATTCTAAAATCTGACAATTTCTGATGATTTTCCAGATAATTTGTACAATTTGATTGTAAACTTTTGATGATAACTAAAATTTCAACGCGCGTGGATCTGGAAGTTGATCATAACTCTGTAGCGCAATAAGAACCAGTTCTCCAGATTGTAATTGGAGCTGATGTTGGATGAAATTCTGTTTATATGAATTTGCATAATAAATGTAGCCTTACACAATATCTCCATACTTATCTACACGTGACTTTTTATATAAACATTCGTAAATTAGTTGCTTTAATTATAAACGTGTGTTATAAACTTGTGCAACGAACAGCTCGTGTGGCTCCACAAAGTTCAAGGCACCACTAATTGGGGTCGAAATGAGTCTAAATTATAATTGAAGCGGATATCAAGACTAACTGTACTTTGCATAAGTAATAAGAGAAACTATTTACTAGTAACTTGTATTTACTATTTATATCAAAAGGGAGCTAATATAAATTGTTTATCAATCCTCACTAGATTGGTTCCGGAAGTCAGATTTCTAAATATTTTGTTCATACTGTTATTTTATCGTAATCAATAGACAATTTAGTTGTCTTTTATTTTACATTTATTTCCATATCTTTTGAAGGAACTTTATAATTCGATTGTGCTTTTGTTTATGTGTGTTGGTAACAAAGAAGAAGAATCCTATAGTTAGTTAATATTTAATGACATTTGTAGTGAAGAACGAGTATCCTATCTAGATAATGTTTTGGATCAATAAATAAGCATATAGGGTATGCTTATCAAACCTGTTGGATTGAAAAATTATAGAAATTAAAAGCCATTGGCAGAGTTAGGTTAACTGTTATTCCTATAAATTAAAAAAACGATCGAGATGGGGGTTTCGACATGTGTTTTGCTGATCAAATACAAGAATCGTAATGATTTAAATCTCATTGATTCCAGGTTAAAAAAATGTTACAAGTGATAACAGAATCTGATCCTAATGAATGAGAGGAATGGATGTAACTGAAGCCAGTAGCAGAATTTTCAGAAATCCACAGAAGTCGATGGGAACCGTGGTGGCTGGGTATTCGCATATTGTACGAACAATTAGGTGAAAGGCGCTCCCACAGATCTCATGCTGACTGTGTGCATAGAAACTCATGTGTTGGTAGTCTCCTAGACTGGATCATTTAATATACCTAGCTAGGAGCCAACCTACCGCCCGGCAATGTAGGAGTTACTACATCATGAACTGCTGGGTGAGAGACCAGTCGAGCAAAACACACCTCGTGTTCGCCCAAGGGGACTAATCTAGCTGGTAGTTTGATGTGGCGATGATGCCGCGGTAGTAACCTTTAGGAAACCCATGGTGCATACTGGTCGCTTCTCGCCTCCACGTATCTACAACAATATCGCCATTTACACCCACTGCATACTATATTTACTAGCGATTGGTCTGATCAGCCACGTGATCAATGATCATCCATGTCAATGCGATTATCTGTATTTTCTCGCCTGTCATCGTCTATCTTTTCGAGTTCAGTACCTACAATTTTAAGTGAAGTCCATTTAAATTCGCTGAAGATCTATCCAAACTAGCTACATCGTTTTGAAATCAACTGCATGCCAACTAAAGCTCCATGAGGAATAACTGAATGACAACTGAAGTTGCATGAAACTTTCTTTTTGTAGAAGGAAGCATTATAAAGTTTTTCTAGACCCTTCCAATAGAGCCGTAATGTAAAACAACTGAAGTTCAAGAAAACTTCTTTGAAGACCAGAACGAATTTGATTAAGTTCATTGAACATCAACTAAATATATTTCAAGTAGCTAGAATAGAAACTAAAGATATGTTATTTAATGGTAATCTTAAGCTATATGAAGTTCTTCGACAAGTGCAAGTAAAGCCCTTAAAGGTCAACTGGATCTTCATGAAGGTTCTGAAGTTTACTTAAACACCGCTGAAATTCATTAAAAATAAGCTGAAGCTTTTTGTACTTCTTTGAATATCAACTAAAGTTCGATGAAGTTTTTCAAATATGAACATGCAGTTCTTCAAATATCAATTAAAGGCTTGTGTATTTCGCGGAAAATCGCCTGATTTCAGTGAAGATTTCGTTGAAGATTATCTGAAATTCTATAAAGCTTTGCAGTTCTATGAAATTCCACATAATTTTAAAAATATTTTTCATTCCTTTTTAAAGCTCTATATGCAATTCTTTGAAGATAAACTCAGGCCCTATGAAGCTCTCCCCAGATTAGCGTATGGTACGTCATTTGAAAACAAAATGAAGATTTTTAAAGATATCTGAAGATCATCTTTCAGATCTCCATTTAGGTCAATCAAGTTTCTAAAGTTCATTTAAAGTTTGTGGAATCTTCCGAAATTTTGAAAGTCAAATGAAGGTCTCTGAGGTTATTTGAAAATTAAATGAAGCTCTTTGAATTGATGCGTTGATCGATTGAACTGATTTTAGAAGTTTAATTTAACTTCTATAAAATTCTTTCAAAATAAAATAAGTTGAAATTACAAAAAACTCTCTAAATTTGATTAAAGTTCAATGAAGTATCATGAGGTCGATTAAGGTAATTTTCAATTCAAAATCGCTGAAATTGTTCACAGATTCATGATGTTCTGTAAATTATATTGAAGTTTATTTTAATATACTAAACTTTCTTTTATTTTCGACCGAACTTCATTGAAGTTTTCTTCAGTTATTAGAACTTTATTTAAAATCCATAAAGTTAAGTGAAGTATTCTGTGGTTCTGTAAATAGTTTAACAATCGATGTGATAATCTTTGCAAATCAACTGAAGGTTTGCGAATTTTTCAAGATGAAATCAAGTTCAGTAAAGTTATTTTGAGTATCTGAAGAGGAACTATAGCTGTACTAAGTTACCTTAAGATCAATTGAAGTTACATAATTTTCTCAAAAATAAAATTAGACTCAATGAAGTTTTTTAAAAATCAACTGAAGCACTATGAAGTTTTTTCAAGACCAATCGAAATTACATTATTTGCCGAACAACTGAAGCAATATTATGTTTTGGAAGATATACTAACAAACGATGCTGGATTAAGTTTCTTTGTAGATCCAATACATAATTATAAAACTATCACAGTGCACTTCAACTAATGATGGGTATGATGAAAATATTAACAAAATCTGACTACGGTACTTTATTTGTATGCCTTTTTGCTACAAAAAATGAAATCACGAAAATTGTAGTTGATCCTGTTCCCGAAATATCTTCAAATAAAATTTTCAGTTTATTAATTATATTTAATATGGTGATCATGCATGCAAAATGATCACTATTTGATTCAAAATGATAATTCTACACATATCTTGTATGCATCTCAAACTCAAGAATAGCTTAAACACCAACCGCTTCTCTGATAACTGAAAAATAATACTATCTTTCATCGTAAAATATTAAAATGAGTTTAAAAACTGCCTTATTTACGTATTCAATAAAAAACTTTATTGTCAAGGAGACTTCGATAGTTTTATGATGCCTTCGCATGGAATCTCTTTTTTTATTTACCCATAAATTTCAAAAAATCACTACAATTTTTGTTTAAACATTGTCAGTTTGTTGAAAAATAGATTATATATGATCCATTTTACAACAAAATAATAAAATCTCATTTAGGTGCTAATGGTATCAGTGTATTAAATATAATAAAAAAACTGATAAATTGATGTAAAGATATTTCGAGAACAGGATCAGTTGTTCAAATCGAGCTGATCAAACTTCGGTGAAGTTTTTCATGTAAAATTAAACTCAATACCATTTTTTAAAGATCAACTGAAGCTCTAAGCAGTCTAATGATGTTTAATTGAAGCTGTAAGCAGTTCTGTAAAGATTAAAAAAATGCAACTCTGTGAAGTATTTCGAAAATTTTTGTATGTCCATTGAAAATTATTAGGTCTGTGAAGTTTTTTCGTGATTACTGGAATCTTTCGAAGTTCCTTTGATATCTCATTAGATTCGATTATGACTAACAGAGACAATCTAAAGTTCCAATTAGTTTACCAAAAATTCCTAGCCTTATTTGAAGATTAATTTTAGCTTTATAAAGTTTTCTGGACATCAACTGAAGCCCTGTGACGTTCGATAAGGATTAAATAAAGCTTTGTGAAGATATTAAAGATAAAATTAAGACTCATTAATTGTTTCCGATTAAATACAACTCGTTGAGGTTCTCGGATAACAAAATGAAGCATTACAGAGGGCTATGAAGATCAATCTCTACTAACTCTTCCTGATGAAGCCTTTTGATGATTATAAGATGATTTGATGATTATGAGTCTTGTTAAGTCATTCTAAACTACACAGATTCCATCAATATTTTTTGTGCTCTACACTTCGATCACAGACAAATAAAATACTTTGAAAACCCAAAAAACTTCTTGATGTTTATTGAAGTAAATTTGTATTGCTATGATGATTTTTGAGGACCCATCCCCGTCCCGTTGATTATTTCTATCCTCTCTCATCTTGTCTCTCCATTCTTGTCGGAAGTAACTTTCTGATTCAAAGGGTTAGTGATTCAAGGACGCGCTCGATCGAGTCTTAAAAACTGAAAGTGCATCGAGATGGTAAAATTTTTCTTCTGAAGGCATGAACCTATCGGTATCGATTAGTTGAATACCATGGGTCATGGCTGATCGGTTCCGCACTCTGAAGTATCCAACTATTATATTCAAGTACCCAACGATCCATTTCGCTCTTCCGCTGTGAAAGTGGCCCGTGGCATTGAAGCTATTAGTAGCGATCGCTAGACGTTTTTCCTGACCTTTCACCCCAAAATGATCGCACCCAGCATCCGCGCACATGTTGTATCCAAGAAGTTCACTTTCCGCCCGCGGAGGTGAGAGTCCATGGGAAGCTTCTGCCCGCTACCTTACCACTCACATATACAAACACAGTTATAAGTTTCTATTTTACAAGACGTTGCGTCTAATCTATTTACTACTCGATAACTGATCCTCCTCGCTGTAAATTCTATATGCAAAATACGAGGCAAAATAGAATGGAATAAGTTTCCGGTAGAGAAGAGGGTAACGTATAAAATATAAAAAAAAATAAAATTATGAAGGGACAAGTTTTTTTTCATAGTTAACAATACAAAAAAACGAGAGGTCGCGCAGTAGGACAGAAAAAGTTTTTTTTTGTCAAAAAATTAGTCTGGAGATCACAATTTGAATCCGATTCAGGCATTTTTTGGTCTAAACAATCAGTATTTAAAAAAATGTACTATTATATTAACAGGGATATTGAAATTATAAGTGAAGTGCTACTTCAAGATTTAACAAAATTTATCAAACATTTTTCGGCAATAAATAATATGTACGATTTTTAATATCTGATGGCAATAGTTACTCGTTTAAATAAATTTTATAAACAAATACAGTTTTTCGTCAATTTACAACTGCCAGATTTCGTTTTTTAAACGTAACCAATTTTAAATTAGTTGGAAAAATTGTTCTTTAATGATATTTTATAAACCAACAATAATTATTTTTCATAAACAATTTGATAAACAAATTCACAGCTTCACTAATTGTCAACGAATGGATGTTTTTTTTGTTACGAAATCAACTGCCAGTGACTCAGAAAGAACCTTATTTATTAGGAGACTTTATAAGTTGACAATATTTTTTATTATTTAAATCAATTTTTCAAACAAATACAGATTTTTGCCTAATTTCAGCCGGCGGATTGCGTTTTTTCAACCGCATCAATTTTAAATAACTTGACAAAATTCTTCCCTCATGATACTTTATTAACGAACAAAAATGGTGTATTTTATAAACAAATTCACAACTTCACTACATGTCAACAAATGGATGTCGTTAGTCAGGCGACAAAATTATTTATTTATTTAAATAAATTTGATACAAAAATACAAATAAGTAGTAAAGATTGAGAGACCACTAAATTCAAAAGCACAAGCTCAGCAGCTAAGGTCACAATAGGCAGTAAAAGTTACATTATTTGAATAGTTGCTCTCTCTTCAAAAATGACGAAATCGTGGATTTTTTAGTAAAATGGTTCATGAAAGAAATCGATTTTAACGATTTCGTAAAAAAGCTATATGCATTCGTTGAAAAGTAGTAAAGTTGTTAATTTGTTTATAAAATTGATTGTAAAATGAAAAATGATTGTTCTTTAAACAATTATCATAAGGAAAGCATTTTTCGAAATCATTTAGAGTTAATTCCGTTGAAAAACGGAAATTTGCTGGTTAAAAATGGTCGAAACTCTGTATTTGCTTACTAAATTTATAACAATAAAAATCAAATGTTGTCGCCTATTTAGGTTTTCTAATAAGTAATGCCCTTATGGAGTAACAAGCAGTCGATTTTTTTGTGAATTAATTCATAAAATTGTTTATTAAATAAACAATTATTATAGTTGGTTGGTAGCAGGTAGAGTGTTATAAGAGAAGGATTTCCCTAAGTAATTAAAAATTAATTAAGTTAAAAAACGAAATCTACGGCAAGAAAATTGACGTAAATTTGTATTCACTTATCGAATTTATTTCAACAATTATTCATTGCTATCAAGTATAAAAAAAATCGTACATATTATTTATTTTTGACCAATTTTTGATCAATTTTTGTTAAGGAGCGAATTCTTGAGACCGCGTAATGGCTGCAATATCTATTTGTTTATTAAATTAATTTATAAAACAAAATTACTTTGGATTTAAGAAAATGGTAACTGAGCATTATTTTTACACACATCTCGAACAAAAAATTGAAAAATAAAATCTCTAAGTATTTTTAATCTTTAAGGAGAACTTTCACTCTTTAATTTTTAATAAAACTGCTGTTGATTATTTGTAACGAGCTTTTTTAGTGATTCGTGACGTTTTAAATAAATATAAGAGGTGGCACAAATGTGATAATTTAGAAAAAATATCAACCTTGTAGTTAAATAAAAAAATAGATAAAATTTTTTTTCTAAAATCGGCACTCACAAATCTGTTTGAAATTAAGTTAACTTTCTTTTTTATTTTTAATTCTCAAATCGGATCACAATTCTAAGATCAAAAAACTTTTTTATTTTATTATATTATTCCTATTGCGGTCAGGTGAAATGTGTACACTTTCTTAGGTTCCAAAATAAAAACAAAAATTGTATGTAAATGTAACACAAATAGGAAACGACTGAGCCTGACCAATGATTTGATTTAATTTGAATTATTTACCATTAATTACAGTATAACAAAAAAATGTTTGAGAATGAAAAAAAAATTGAACTTTTACTTGGAATTTTAAAAACTTTGCGAAATTCTATAATAAAGAAACACCTTAAACTTAGGACAAACAAAAATAACAGAATAAAAAAAATGATCAACAACAAGCTGCTTGTTTAATGTAGCCAATAAAATCAGATGTTAAGCCGGCATCAATAAATTACCAGTGATACAGAATAGTTACACTGTATTTTTAGATTTTGCATTCATGGGCAAATTTCTAAGAATGGCCCTCTTCGGCAAAGAAGTTGTGGACCTCGAGACAGTGAGGGTACGTGGGTTAGCTTTCGCAGATGATAAGGTTGTTATGGCAGAGTCAATCGAAAACTTGCAAAGAATGTTGAGCAAACTGAATACAAGCATGCAGAACATGGACCTCAAAATTAACGCAAATAAAACAAAAATTATGGTGTTTGAAAAAAAGCGGAGAAAACAATGTGCAACGTTGTTTTGAATAATGAGAGAATAGAACAAGTTGATAAGTACGTATATCTTGGTAGCCAATTCACTAATGACGGAATAATAGACGGGTAGTTAGATAGGCGTATAAACGAGTGTAAGAATCGGTAAGCCCCCACCCATCTACTACGACTGCTCTCATTCGAGTATTACCGAGCCAAGGGCTGCTTAACTCAGACAATCGAATAAGAAACCTTAAACCATTTCGTGTGTCCAAGTGGATACATTTCTTCATGTTTGAGTTCTGCTTTGTTGATTATTTTTTAAAGAAGTATCTTTTTCTATTTTCCCTTTCAATTTGTAAGCACTGGGTGGAACATTGAGCAAAAGTGGATAATGTACAAGCGTTGGTGTTTCAGCAAATCGTGAAGTCAAATCGATGAGATTATGGAATATTCCCTCACAGTGGCATTCTGCTCACGACTTTTGCCCCGGGAGGTGAGAGTGGCTCCCAGTTCAAGCAAAGTGAATAGAGCGAATAGGATACGTATGCATTCGTCTGAAAGGTGCATACTTCGTGCATCTTGTTTGTCCGCCCATCTGGCTGCCTCACTCTGCGAAGGTAGCTTTTAAGTCTATTACACAACGAAAACGTTTACGAGAATTGGAAAGCAGATTCATATCTAAAAAAAATGTAAATTGATAAAAAGCAGTCACTTTTCCATAATATGCGAATCCTCAAATAGGAACTTCTTCAATCAATTATTTTTCGGGAATATAGCTGGTTTCCCTCATTAGATCTGTATAAAAAAATTGTAAAGTGTAAGATCCAAGCATGATATGCTGGTCGGAATATAAAAAAAATAAGTATAGTATACCCTCGATAGTTGG
>CAKNWW010241137.1:0-12929 GCA_932074435.1 Andricus kollari | reverse complement strand
TGAGTGAAATCAAATAAAATTAATAAATAAAATTACTTAAATACAACAGGTTATTAACCTAACCACAAATTCTACATTTAAAACTGTACGAATTTGTAATGTTTTAAATAAAAAGCCCTTGCAGATCACACCCTAGAAAGAACTATCTATTTAACGTTTCCTGAAATTCATAAAAATTATGATGTCTTCAATGTTATTCAAGACTTTTTATCAAATTATATTACTTATATGTGAGCAGACGACAGCATGAACACGCACGTGACATCAAATAAACGGAGAGCCGAAGTTTTCCGAAGCTTTTCGATCATCTTCGACTTTTCGAATTCAGAAGAGGAGAATTTGGTTGCGCGCGCAACCATACTCACGGCCTCCTACCTTCTTCACACGGACGTACACTGTCATTGTGTGAGAAAAGTTGGCGTGTCAGATCTGGCCACACTGGTGTCGACGCGATCTGTACATGGCTTGAATTGACTACCGTAAGGCATTCGATAACACGAACCATGAGCTACTTAAAAAGCTCCTTGAGTGCCTGGAGGTGCATCCAAAAATAGTGAGATGCATAAAAGAGCTTATTCTCTTGTGGAGGACAAGATTTTTCATAACATGTGACAAAAGACAAGTGACTACGAGCTATATCACATATAAGAGGGGGGTCTTCGATAGAGACTCTATAAGTCCAATACTTTTCCGCATCTCCCTCTTGCCTCTATTTTGTACATGGACGACCTTAAACTCTTTGTTTTCTGGAAAGAGGACCTTAACATCCTTGTGGAGGCGGTGCATAGGCACTCTAAAGCGATTGACATGAGCTTCGGGCTCGACAAGTGTGCCTGCGTCCACCTACACCAAGGAAGACTAGAAACTTCATCATCGCATGACGATCAGGATGATAAACTCATAGGCGGCAATACCATTGAACATCTTGGTAATGGAGAAACATATACATATCTTGGAATACCGCAAGCTGAAACTCAAAATGTGCGTGTGTTAAAAACGGCCCTTGAAAAAAGTTATCGCCAAATTCTCAGAAAAAAATGCAGGCGACCAATATGATGGCCGTTCCTATACTGCTCTAAACGTTTGGTGCAGTAAAATGGAACGTCGATGAGTTGAAGCAACTTGACCTAAGCACACGCAAGATGATGCCAATCCATCGAAGTAATCCTAGATCTTCCGTAACTCGAATATACCTCCCTCGAGATAAAGGGGGTAGAAGTTTGCTAAGCTTGGAGTGTCTTCATCGAAGAACGGTTCTGGCTACAGCCTGCTCAGTTCTAAATAGCACAGATTCTCTTATGCTACCCGTGCATCAACATGAAGTCGTCAATGCTGCGGCGTTTCTATACAAACAATAGTGTAGCTTCGGAATGAATTGCAACTTGGGTTGACGAAAGACATGCATCCGGCAAAGTTTCAGGCGATGAATGGAGATTGGGTGTTTTGAATGCTAGAGGGGTTAATAATCTGAAACAAAGAAAAAGGGATGCGACAGAAGAGTGATAGGAAATAGGGAGTCAAAAAACGCATTCAAACTATGTTCAGAAGTTGATATTGAATCGCATGGTAGCCAAGGAGTTAGTCTGATTATGAATAAGAGTGAAACAGAGTATAACACGCCCTTTGGGACTCTTTAAACGATACTATAGGTACTTGCGATCATAGGTAAATAATACTTCTACTAGGATATATGAATGGATGGGTGAAAGTCCAACCCGAAGGTGAGGATAGGATCCTAGGTAATTTCGAAGGCCCGAAAACGAATGATAACGAGGACAGATATATTAGCCTATGAAGACTTGCATGTTGGTGGTGGAAGTGAGAACATGTTCAGTGACAGGTGGTGAGAGGATTTTACAAAATTTGTGTGGAAGGTGTGGGTGGAGTGTGAGGGTGGAAGCCTAGGAAGTGAGTAGGGTTGTGTGGGGTGAATTGGAGAGATAAAAAGTAATTTTCAGCGTAGGATTGAGGTGGGATTAAGCTAGTTGGAGAAAGTGAGGTTACGTTGGCAAGGAGTCGGGGGAGTTTGTGGTCAAGAGTCTGGGGCCTTCGAGGGGTCAAGGGTGGTTCACGCAGAGTTGGGGGATCTCAAGGGAGAGAAAGGGGTGTATGCAAGGGCTGTGAGCAATTGGAAAAAGGGAAAATTTGGCGGCAATAGAAGGCACTATTCTCCGAGACATCTGCGGGTTGCGGAGGGGACTACATGGAGAGGTCCCAGTTACCGACCACAGAGCGGAAGGTGGGCAGTAAGAGTGCTGGCAGTGCTAATAGTGAAATCGGCGGGGAGGAAATTTTCCACGTGCCACGACGGCCAACATTGCGTGGTTGGGTTTCGAGCAGCGCGTCGGGCAGAGGGAGAAAACGGGACGAAGGTAGCGAGAAGGTAAGAGAGAGAGCGTCAAGCGCAAGTGACGGGGAGGATCTCTTGAAGAGGAAGAGAAGGGAGGGTAGAATCAGACCATCAGTCATTAGGGTTATCGGTAAGGGGCGAGAGCAGCGGAAGGCAAGGGAGGAAGAAGGGTCGACGGGGGAGAGGGTGAGTTGGACGAGGGAGGCGATAGATAGGTATATAGATAGGGAGGATTTAAAAGAGAAAGTGAAGAGTTGCGTGCAAAAGAAGGTATTCAAAAAGAAGAAGAAAGGAATGGTGAAGTCGTGGTGGGATAGGGAATGTAAAAAGATGAAAAGGAAGGCGAAGAGGAAGTACAAGAAGTGGAAAGAGGGTACAGCGAAAAGGGAGGAGTACGTATAAATGAGGAAGGAGTTTAGATTGATGTGTAAGAAGAAAGAACAGACAAAGGAGAAAGATCTGGAAGAGGAGTTAGGAAATGTTAAGACAGAGGGGGATGTCTGGAAGATAATAAATAGGTTTAGAAAGCGTAGAGTAGGGATAAGCGAGAAGATAGGGAGTGAGGAGTGGAGGTAGTTTTTAAAGGATCATTTCAGTGCTCAGATTCAAGGAAGAGGGATGGTGGAAGTAGAAGAACGCGGGAGGCAGAGATGGCAGAGTTGGACGATGAGGAAATAGAGAAACAGATAAGGATGTTAAGAAGGTCAAAAGCAGCAAGGTTGGATGGGATAGAGAGAGAAGCATGGCTGTTTAGTACACAAGAGGTTAGGGAGAGGCTGAAGGAGGTAGTGGAGAAAGTATGGAGGGGGAGGGATTCCCAGGAGGGTGAAAAGAAGGGGTAATAGTCCCACTGTACAAGAAAGGGGATAGGAATAGAGAGGAAAATTAGAGAGGGGGATTACGCTAATGAATACGTCGTATAAAGTATATGCGATGGTGGTGGCGGAGAGGCTGCGGAAGGATGCCGATGGGAAAGGAATATTGCCGGAGATTCAGGCGGGCTTTAGGGCGGGTACGAGTACTATCGAAAATATTTACGTTCTGCAGCACGTGGTGGATAGATAATTAGCGAATAAGGGGTCGAGAATGTACGCGTTTTTCGTAGATCTCAAACGCGCGTTTTCTTCTGTGGATAAGGGAAGATTGTGGGAGGCGATGGAGGATAGGGGAGTGGAAAGAGGCCTGACCGAGAGGGTAAGGGAGATATATGAAGAGACCAAAGATAAGGTAAGAGGAGGGGAGGGGATTTCGGGGGGATTCTGGATAGATAGGGCGTTAAGGCAAGGATGTCCGCTTAGCCCAATGCTTTTTGCGATTTTCATTGCGGATATGGAGAGTAAGCTGGAGGCCAGGGTGGTAGGAGGAGTCAGGATAGGAGGGGCTAGAATTTGGTCACTAACGTATGCAGATGCCATAGTGTTGCTGGCAAAAAGCGAGGTGGCCTTAAAGGAGATGATGGACAGGTTGAGAAGATACCTGGATAAGAGCAGGTTAGAGCTGAATGCAGAAAAGTCTAAGGTTTTGGTGTTCAGAAAAGGAGGTGACGGGAAAGGGAGGGGAGTGGAAGTTCAAGGGAGGAATGGGGGAGTGCATGGCCACATAAAAGAAAGAGTGAGGGGGGCAAATGTGGTAATGAGGCAGGTGTGGGGGTTGGGAAAGAAGTTATTCGCAGATGATTTTGAAAGGAGAATGAAATTGTTTGACTCGCTAGTGATGAGTGTGCTAATGTATGGAGTAGAGGTATGGGGGTGGAAGGAAAGTGAAGAGGTAAATAGGATACAGGAGAGGTATGTAAAGTGGACATTGGGGTTGGCAAGGAAGACGCCTAATTATATTGCCAGGAGGGAGACGAGAAGAACGAGTGTAAGGATTATACCTGGGAGTCGGGCGTGTAAATATGAGGAGAAATTTTTGGAAGAGGGGGCAAGTAAGCTGGTTAGGGAGTGATAGGGTATTTTAGAACGAACGGACTACAGATGGATGAAGTATATAGTGTGGATTCATATGATACTAACAATGATTTCAGAATGTCAAATACCAGATTCGATTATCATTTTTCATTTTCATGTCGGAAACTTGCTTATTTTTCTTGTATTTCGAAGTTTTTATAGGTATATCAAATTAGAGCCACCCTTTACCGATTTTCGAAAAACTGGTTTTTTGGAAAATCTTTATTAAAAAAAGTCTCGTTGATGATATGAAAAAATCAATCAAACCATCCGAAAGTTTATTAAATAAACTTTCGAATGACCTGTGTTTCGAATAAGAGTAAAGATAACGCTCTTGGCATGTAATTTCTGCGGGCCGAGGAAAGAAGGGTGGAAATGTGCGAATGAGACTCCAAGGCGACAAGATATAAAAAGCCATATAAACTCAAGAGATTGCATGAGAAAATATATAGACGTACAAAAAGAATTGCAACTACAAACAGCATTACAATTTAAAAAATATATAAACAATATAACATTATTGAAAATAAAAATACGTTTATTAGTAAATATTAGTTGTAAGGTTGCAATGTGAGTTACTAAACGGGACTAATTACAATAAAAAATCTTTATTGGTTTCCAAGTTACCTTAATTTGTTTAATCGAAAAATATTCGATGCTAGTAACTAGCGAGGCCCCGTGAGTCGAGCAAGCGGTCTAATTTTATAAGAGATATATCACACTTTACATTTGTTGACTTTCAAATTTAAAAAGAATGTAATAATAAATTGTAATAATAACAAATACATCAATCTTATTACAAAAACTAATAAAAACTTCATCAATCTTGAGTTACACATTGTGTTACTTACTTTTTTTGAAAATTGCTATCATTATTTACAGTTATCCTAAAATATATATTTTTTAAATTGTTTAAACAATATTTATTTACAACAAAGCTATTGCAGATAGAAAATTGCTGAAAAAATAATCAGCATCTTCTTGATTACACGGGTTTTCAGATTTTTCATAGAACTGTAGATATGAGAAACATATATGCATCGTTTATAACATTATGTTAGTAAAAATTGAATTGTTCTTTAAGAAATCCTATCAAAACTTATTCTTGAAGAAGAATTATTCTTAATAGATTCACTACATGAAAACTCACATGAATTGTGTTACTTTCAAAAATATCACCGTTTTAAAAAAAATCCGCCCCCTTCCCATCCTGACAATTTTGGATTTTCAATACCAAAAAAGAATGATTTCAAATTCAGCAGATTCCGCAAAGAGAAAATGGATACATTTTTTATAACAATGTAAATTCATTTCATAAGTTGCTTACTCAGCAAAGGCGCCTATAATTAACGAATTCATATTTCATAAACTATATTGGACGTAGAAGGTTCGATGAGGATTCACTCGGAAGCTATCCTTACAAAATTATTCTCTAACTACCATGTTATACATTATATTTACTCTATCTCTTACCCGAAACGAACAATCCGCACGAACATGTAAAAAAGCTTTGCAATTTTTAGCTATTTGTTAATAAGGAATGTGGCTCTAACTTAATGTCGTCGAGGATTCCTGAGCTGCAATATGACTTCTATCTGAATGTTCTGAACAAAAAAAGCTGGTAGCTCCGTGTTCTATCACAAGTGCTAATTTGGCTGAACTAGATCTTGAAACAAGGAATATTTTCAGTCATGAGGATATTTTTGCTAAAATCAATAGTTTTCGATAAAAATGGGAAAACTAGTTTTTTATTTCATTCTCCGACTGTTGTTTTCAACTCAAGAACATTTGAAAGCACTCTAAAAACTCACATATACTACGTATTATCTTCAAGGAAAGTTTTTAAAAAAGTATGGTAACCGGAGTAAAATAAGGTAAATATAATCCAAACCCTAACTCGATCAACTTATTGACACCCATCCTTCCCACACCCATTAAAGTGTTTGGCCACACTAACTTCTTTATTCCCCGATAGATGAATTGTTTATAGCGGAGAGAATGATTTATATTTTTGATTTGTTTCATACAGAAAAACTCATTAAAAAAATGAAAAATATACATCACTCTGTCCACTATATATAACTTTTCCACCTGGGTTAACTCAATAACCCAGGGAATGATATTGTTGGATCGGGGTTTTTGTGGATGCCCACCGGTTGCTTCGTCGTCCGCCTCTCCTTCTCTTTCATCCCTACTCCTTGTCCCACTTTCGTAATGTTCGCTCTCTTCCGTGGGGAGAGTCACGACGCCGTCAGTTCGTGTGTAGCTTTGGAGCAGACAGCAGAGAACAATAAAGTGCAGTGACAATTGAAGTCCGTCTCAACTTATTCTTCGGAACAACCCAACATTGGTTTTCGAGCCGGATACTTCACGCGCAGCTTATATACCTGCGACACCAGCTTGCTGCATCCTGACAGACGACTCTTCGTGCTTCCGACCCAAGCTGAGAGCCCACGCAGCAGACGCCCTGAACGTTGATTTTTCGGTCAACCACCCACGAGCCCACCCGGACGTCGCCATGGACCCAGCCACTGGAGAACCGAGTAAGCATGCCAAAAATCTTAATTAATTCTGTCTCAGAAGCTACGCCCTCTGTCTTCTGTCTAGCGCATCGCTTCAGAAGATACGGCCTCTGGCTCTGATACACCACTTTAGAAGCTACGCCCTCTGTCTTCTGTCTAGCGCATCGCTTCAGAAGATACGGCCCCTGGCTTTGGTGCACCGCCTCAGAAGCTACGCCCTCTGTCTTCTGTCTAGCGCATCGCTTCAGAAGATAAGGCCCCTGACTTTGGTACACCGCCTCAGAAGCTACGCCCTCTGTCTTCTGTCTAGCGCATCGCTTCAGGAGATACGGCCCCTGGCTTTGGTACACCGCATCAGAAGCTACGTCCTCTGTCTTCTGTCTAGCGCATCGCTTCAGGAGATACGGCCCCTGGCTCAGTACAGGAACTACGCCCTCCGTCTTCTGTTCAGCGCTTCGCTTCAGGAGATACGGCCCCTGGTTCAGTATAGAGACTTCCGTTTCGTCCTCTTCTTCCCCTCTTTCCACAGATGTAAGCCGACTCAGGACATAGCGCGCACTAGGTGCCGTGCTGCGCCAAGCTGCCCGGAAGATCCTTAACCGGCCCCGCGAGGAATGGACTGATGGCCTGGCACTCAGCAGCCTCAAGATGGTAGATGAGTATTGGAGGGACTTCTCGAGTAACCACGTGGAGCTGCTTCAATACCCGGAGACACAGGACAGCGATTACTCCCTCGACGACGAATACGCGACGGCCGAGGACATCTACACCGCGGCCAAGGGTCGACTGTACGATGTGCAGGCTCGCCGCGTGACCGGCGCCGCCTCCGTCGGAGCTTCAGCTTCAGTCTCCAGCACCAGGGGATCAGCCAGATTGCCGAGGATTGAGCTACCTCAGTTCAGTGGACGACGACAAGACTGGGAGTCCTTCCGAGACCTCACGATGAGCCGACCTTGAACGACGTGGAGAGGCTATTCTTTCTCAAGTCGTGCGTCAAGGGGGAAGCACAGGAAGCGCTGAACTGGATTTGAATCACCGGACCGAATTACGCAACAGCTTGGGCCGCTCTGAAGTCTCGTTACGATCAGCGACGAGAACTCGTACATGACCAACTCAAGGCCATCTTTAACATGAAGGCTCTGAAGGATGAGTCAGCAGCAAGAGCCCAGCGGCTCCTGGACGAGCTGGAACGGCACCGCAGTGAACTCGCATCCCACGGCCGTCCAGTCGCTCAATGGGACGACTGGTTCGTCACAGCGGCGAGCCTCAACATGGACTCCAACACAAGACGCGGTTGGGAGGAGGAGATTAGCCGAGCTGAGAGGACCACATCATCGGCCGCGAGGGGCTTCCCGACATAGGGCCAGCTCACCACCTACCTCCAACAGCGCTGTCTGATGCTGCAGTCGATCACCACAGGTTGCACCTCCACAGTCACGGATCTCCCTCGAGCCCAGGCCAGCTTCCGTGCCCTCAGGAACTTCGTGGCGACCGCTCCTGCAACCGGTCCCTGGCCCGCTTGCACAGACGAACACTGCCTTGGCCGCTGCGAGGCATTCAGAGGCCTTGCCACGCCAGAGCGCAAGAACCTGGTCATCAGCAACAAGCTCTGCTTCAATTGCCTGAGGGAAAATCACAGCGCAAGGAACTGCGCATCCTCGTCATCATGCAGAAAGTGTGGCAGGCAGCACCACACGCTGATCCACGAGGGGAAAGCGCGTTGGAGCAGGCCCCTTCGTCACCATCCCTGCGAAGCGGCCCCGACACCAGATGACAACGGCCGCCACCACGGCCTCTCCCACCGACGGCAGTTCGTTGCCGCAATGTTCGAAATGCGGCGAAATAAGGCAGCCACAGGCATGCCTAGCCGTCCTGCCAACGGACTTGGTCACCCTCTGGGACGGACGATACTAAAGAGAGAAAGTTCGGGCCCTGCTGGACCTATGCTCGGAGGCCACTCTCGTCAACATGGACATCGCCAAACGACTGGGCCATGGCGTCGAGCGAGTCAACATCGGCGTGGCCGGGGTGTCCGGCTCGCCCATCGACTCGGCCCGTCTAGGCACCAGCCTCCCCCTCTGGGACACGCTTCTGAACCGCTACCTTCGTTTCGAGACTCATGGACTTCAACACATCGGAATCATCACTCCATCCCTGCCCCTGCCCACCAAGGCAGTAGACTGCACCCAAGGACTCAAGATGGCCGATCCTAGATTTGACACTCCGGGTAGGGTGGACGTCATCCTCGGTGCCAACATCTATGGGCAGCTTCTTCTCTCCGGCGCCCTGACCCGAAAGAAACTGCTCGCCTAACAAACAGTCTTCGGCTGGACCCCCACCGGTATCGTACCCGCGAACCGGTTGACGACAACGCTCGTGGCTGCATGCACCCAGATGCCGTGCCACAAGAGACTAGTCGAGCTCGTGCAGCGCTTCTGGTCACTGGAGGAGGTACCACGGGTCCCCGATTGTCCAAGGTGGATGCTGAGTGGGAACGCTTGTTTACCGAGGGACATACCTGCGAGCCAAGCGGACGATACATCGTGCCTCTTCCCCTCACGGCAGAAGGGGCCTCCGTCTGGGGAAGAGCCTGACCGACGCACAGGTAGCGTTGGCAACAATGCACCGCCGCATTCGACGCGACACAAAGCTCGCCGATGCCTACATACGATTCATGGAGGGCTACATTAAACACGGTCACATGTGTCCTATCACGCTCGAAGAACGGCAAAACTACCCAGAGCCAGTCTGCTACATCTGCCACGACGGTCAATGTCGTAATATATGCCGGCCCCATGCCCCAGAATGACCTTGCAGTCGTGGTTACCCGCTGGAGAACTCGCCGAATCGCCTACTGCGCTCACGTCAGGATGATGTTCGGACAGATCCGGGTCCGACCCCAGGACATCCACCTCCAGCGGATCCTGTGGAGCCCGAGCCCCGAAACCCCAGCTACGCACTACATTCCAACCAGAGAGAGAACCCGGCTGATATCGCCACCAGGGGCACTGACATCCCAGGCCTCTCTCAATCCAGCCTGTCGTGGGACGGGCCCGTCTGTTTGAAGGAAGAGACGACGCCGCCTTGCGCACACACAACTGGACACCGTCGAGTTCCACACCCAGACCACCCACCGAGCCAACCAATCTGATATGCGCAGTCGTCCAGGCGGCGCCAACCGACAAGCATCCAGCCGACGAATTCTCGAGCCTGAACGGACTCCTTAGAGCCATGCCGCGTGGCAAACGAGGACTTCGCCAACGAATAGATCCCCGTGCAACTCCAGCGGGTTCAGCTAATCCGCCGTGACAGCGCGCTGAGAGGACTAGCGCCCTTTGTCGTCGACACCGGCCTCTTGCGTGTCGGCGGTAGGCTCGGCAACTCGACACTCCCTCCCGATGAGAAGCACCCGATCATCCTGGACAGACGCAGCCACCTTGCTCGGCTTATCATCGACTGGGCTCACTTCCGGAGCCTACACACCGACATCCGCGCGATGTACCTTCACGCCATCCGACGCGCCTGGATAGTAGGCGGAAGAGCAGAGGTCAGGAAGCGCGTCCGTGACTGCACGGTGTGCGCCTATGCTAATGCTAGGCCCATGAAGTAAGCCATGGCCCCCCTGCCAGCTGCCCGGGTGACTCCGTCAGCCGCCTACGTCCGGACCGGTGTGGACTCCGCTGGCCCATTCGACATCCTTGCAACAAAGGGCCGTGGAGTGAGGACGACCAAGGGCTATGTCGCCCTTTTCGTTTGTCTGGCCACCAAGGCCGCACACCTGGAGCTCACGGGAGACCTCACGACGCAGAGCTTCCTCGGAGCACTCGACCACTTCACCGGCCGACGCAGACAACCCCAAGAGATGTGGAGCGACAACGGCGCAACTTTCCACGGGGCAAACACCGAACTTTGTCGCCTACTGCGCGCCGCAGAGATCGACTGGCGTCTCGTCGAAGGACGCCTTGCCCTGCAGGGTATTACCTGAAACTTCATCCCTCCCTCGGCTCCCCATTTTGGCTGCCTTTGGGAAGCGGGCATCCACGTCGAGAGGGTTCTAAATGGCAGACCCCTCACGCCACTCACCGGTGACCCAGACGATATCAAGTTCCTGACGCCTGCTCACTTCCTTAACGGCAGGCCACTCACATCTATGAAGCGGTCTTCCATGGCCGATACACCCTTGGATCACGCCACATACTGAACTTTAGTCAAAGGCCACCGCGATCACTTCTGGGCACGCTGGAGCCGTGAGTACTTGAACAACCTCCAACAAAGAGCCCAGTGGACCAGGCCCCGCATCAACGTCGCGGTCAACGACATGGTCGTCATCATCGACCCTCCTCTTGTCAAGCCCAGCGGAACCTGGCCACTCGGGAGCATTACTGCCGTTCTCTCCGGACCGGACGGCCTCGTCCGCGTTGGCACGGTACACACAGCAGATAGCTCTTACATCCGACCCATCATCAAGCCCTGGACCGGCAGGACCGAGACCGACAGCCCGCTGACCCACAGATGGAGGATGGACCACTCACGGCGGGCGGTACTCAATTTCCCGAAGCGCCTTGACACGGCGGGCGGCACCGTCATCAGCGGCGTGGACAAGCAGATCTTCCACTTGCTACTCCCGGCGGGCGGACTTGTTTCGATTTCGTTCAAGGAACGAGGCGGGCGGAATGTTGGATCGGGGTTTTTGTGGATGCCCAACGGTTGCTTCGTCGTCCGCCTCTCCTTCTCTTTCATCCCTACTCCTGCTCCCACTCTCGAAATGTTCGCTCTCTTCCGTGGGGAGAGTCACGACGCCGTCAGTTCGTGTGTAGCTTTCGAGCAGACAACAGAGAACAATAAAGTTCAGTGACAATTGAACTCCGTCTCAACTTTTTTTGACAGAAACTATCCCTCAATGTGATAAGGAAATCAGTGAAGCAAACTTCTTTAATCATCCCAAAAAAATCTAAAAATTTGTAATTAGTCATTTTGTTATAGGACGCATCGTTTTCGATTTAACCGTAAAATACACCCACACGCGGCGTTTACGTGTGTTGCTCTGTTAAAAAAATTTAATAGTTTATACTTATACCACAAAAGGTTTCAATTTCAAATAAAAAACAGTTGAATCTAACCAAAAAAGAAGAATTTTCAACAAAACACTTCAATCCTCAACTAAAACAGATTAATTTATAACCATACATTGCATTTTTAATAAAAAAAGTTGATTTTCTACCAAAAAAATACGAATTATAATCCAAATACATATATTTTTTACCAAATAGTTTAATTTTCAAATAAGGAGATTAATCTTCTGCCAGAAATGATGAATTTTCAACATAATACATAAATTTGTAACCCAATTGTTTAAGATTCTAGCAAAAAATAGAAATTTTCAACAAATTACATAAATCTTCGGCTAAATATTTTGAACAATGGATGGCAAGTTTGTCCAAAGTTTATTTGATTAATTTTTAGTCTACTTTGTTTCGTTTCTAAAAATTTTGAACTTAATAGTTGCATTTTTAAGCTAGAAAGGACGAATTTTTTACCAAAAATGATGTGGGTATTTTTTATTAAGGAAAATTAATTTTCAATCAAAAAAAAAGAATTTTCCACAAAACAGTTGAATTTTCTACCAAATTTTTTAATCTTCGCCAAAAAATGTGATAGTTGATATTTAAACCAAAAAATATTTTTATTTTAAAATTAAAACAGTTAAATACAACCAAAAAAGATGCATCTCCAACAGACTATTTGAATCCTAAACTAAAACAGATTAATTTTCTACCAAAAAATACAAATTTTTAAGAAATTACATAGATTTTCTACCAAAAAGATAAATTTTAAACCAAGAAGATTAACTTTCTACTAAAAACACGAATTTTCGACAAAATACATGAATTGTGAACCAAATAGTTGAATTTTCTACTAAAAAAGATGAATATTCAGCAAAAAATATAGTAGTTAAATTTTTATTTAAAACCATTGATTTTATAACAAAAAAGGAGAATTTTTAATAAAATAGAACAGTTTTCAAATA
The DNA here is from genome assembly GCA_932074435.1 of Andricus kollari. Classification (NCBI taxonomy): domain Eukaryota; kingdom Metazoa; phylum Arthropoda; class Insecta; order Hymenoptera; family Cynipidae; genus Andricus; species Andricus kollari. Next base: position 80 of record CAKNWW010241137.1, on the reverse strand, counting down.
AATAAATGAATTTTGAACTAAAATGATGAATCTTCCACCAAAAAAATTGGTTTTTAACTAATTTTTAAAAAAAATTTAAT
>CAKNWW010241134.1:0-12353 GCA_932074435.1 Andricus kollari | reverse complement strand
ATTCTGTCGCGAACCGGGTTCAAAAGGCTCTTCTTCTGGGATCACTTCATCTGGTCCGTCAACACAGTTCCTCAAAACATTCTACAAAGATTGGTAGCTCTATAAAAGTATCAAGAGGTGAAAACTGCATCTCTAACTGTCACGTCTGCAGCGTAAGGATATCCAAAGCTAGAAACCTGACTTCAAGGGATAGTGTTGCACTATGTTATTTCGCGCAAATCCGCTCTTGCTTACCTTCTAGCACAGAAGGAGCAGAAGTGGATGACTTACACGTTCCAGTTGCGTCGGGATTGGTAGCGTTAAGGAATCACGATCGTAGCTTCCGGAGACTACAACTTCTTAAGCAATATTTAGAAATCTGTTATTATCGATTTTAAAATTGTTTATGTTTTCAATATTAGAAAATAAAATTGGTAAAAAAAGAAAGCGCATTTACTAATGGCTGAGAATAATTGCAAAAAAAGCCGCTGCTATTAACTAGTCATAATCTGACATTACACAGTTTAATTATGAAGATAAGAATATTTTGTAAGCCGCTTTCAAATTTTGAAATCTGCCTTATCAACATTAACACGCTCTTCGTAAAATTAGGCTTAAAAACAAATATTCTCTTTCAGATAATGAATAACCCACCAAAAACATCTACAATGCAAACAATCTTCGAATTAAAACTACATGAATTTGTCAAATCAAACTTGACTAAGTAATTTCGTAAAAAGTATTCAATTCAATTTAAAGAATTTTAAAATACAGTTGCGAAGACTTAAAATACTTTTGCTTCAAGACTACTTCGTTTTTTTTTTAAATTTTTAAAACATTTGATCAAAAATATTAAAGGATGATCTTCATCTTTCCAATTCCTTCCACGTTTTTTGTAGAATTTATGTAAGTTTTTCAAAGCTTCAAATATACTGCTATAGTAGACACTCTATACATAAATTGTCCATGGATAGTAATCGATGGATTTCACTAACATGTAAAAGACTATATAAATTATGATATAAATTCAAACGAATTCAGCAACGATATTTTATTCCTTAAAACTGACACTAATGAAATGTAAATATCTGAGAAGGACAAGCTTGACGCTGATAAATTTTGAGATAACGACTATGGGATACATGTATTATATCACGTAATGTAGGATGAGAATATTCAGCAGTTACACTGTTAATCCAATTCTTTGTTAACAAACTAATCAGTCTTTCCTCTGATTAGAAATGGTAAAAATGTTTTACACTCTCGTCCTATCTTTGGCGGCTGTCCTTCATTTTATTGGTAAATAATATGTTATATTTTTAATTTTTATTACATGTTTTTAAGCTTTACGCGAATTAGGATTTGTGCTATTTAATCTACATCCTATCACAATTTCCTGGCTTCTTGTTGCAGAGTTGAGTTTACAATTCGACTGTTTACCGAATGGCGAGCCTATTCCTCGTGGTGATCCTCGTTCCGGAACTTCTTATCCTCCTAAAACAAATCATTCTCCTGGAAAGCCTTCTTCTCCTGTCAGACCTTCTGACCGTGCCAGGTCTAGGTCTCCTCCTGCAACATATTCTTTTTCACACATACTTGGATTTACACCTGAAGAACTCAAATTTGTTCGGCTCATTCCCCGTACGAATCCGGACCGGCAATTCAAAATTCGAAGATATACTTTTCCTCGCGATAAACAAATTGGAGTGAGAGGTGAACGCAATATCCTCAGGCCCATGCCAGTCGAAGAACAATATGTATTAGCAACGTCCAATGGTGACGTCTTTGCGATGGTGGAGGGTAATAGACAACTTCGTGGATTTTATACATCAAGATCCGGCTTTCAAAGACGGGCAAAAATAAACATGGACAGCGGAGTAGTTGAAGAAATGGAACTACAGGAAATCGAGGAATCTCCCTCAAGCAAGAATCGCCCTATCACAAAGAATTTTACAGGAATACTTGTAGATGGCTCTCGTCCACACCAATCATTTAATTGATGAAAAATCATAAAACTGAAACATAATTTTGTTTGTGATCCAAACTATAATAAAAATGTTACAAGTAGCTAGTTATTAATAATAATAAACTTTAAAATCATTCATTCACTTTGTCCTTATTGAAGATCCTACGTTTAGGCTTGCGTTCGGCGTTCTTTTTTTGTCTCGATGTTGCAAGATTTGAAAATGATGAGGTTCTTATTTTGATTTCTCTAATTTGAAACTTTGAAAATGACGCCACATTTCAACATTCTCATCATTTATGATAGAGAAAGTATTAGAATCGTTTAAAACTTCACACCTCAGTTTTTCAACAGATCTCCAGTTTTGAGAAATCCAAATCCAATCGGGATGACAGAAATGTGAAAAAATGTTTATAGTAAGAATTGTTGCTTTCCGAAAAAACTACGAATTTTGTTTTAACCATTTTCTTATAGGACTTGATTTTTTTGAATTCAACTAACTTAAAAAGAATTTTTCTCTACAAATTTAAGGAAAGATTGAAAATAACAAATTCTTACCTTCAATCATAATAAAAATGTTGAAGAAAACACAATAAAATATGTATCTAAACTTCTAAATCTTATTTGTTGAGATGATGTAATAAAGGTTTTTGTGATTCATTATTTATCACAGCTAACTAATATTATTTATTGTGAGCCTGCTAAATACATTATTCGATTTGTCTGATATTATTTAATAAACAAATCTATAAATCTCAACAAAAATTATCAAGAAAAATAAAAAATGTGTATTCATTAATACGTTTATACATTAATAAATTATTAGACCTGTTTTACTGATTTTTGATACCTTTAAAAGAGTGGTACACTTGAAAAGTTAAATACGAGATAAAAATTATATTTATTAATATCAAGAATGACATACTAGGATTCGGATTGAAATTTGGTGAATTCTGAAGTTAGCACAGTTTTATTATGTAGGTAAATAAATTTTGTAAGTCTGGTCCCCAGTTTCGAAAACTTATCTGCCTTATCAACAGAAACTCGCTCATCGTAAACTTACAGTTTAGAACAAATATTGTCTTTTAGATAATTAAGAACCCACTGAAAACATCTGCAACGAAAGAAATCTTCTAAATACAACTACATGAATTTGTGAAATAAAAAATTGGGGAATAAATTAGAATTTTTTTAATCTACAAGAAGAATTTAAAATAACGTCGATTTTAACTTTTTTAAATGTCAATCTCAATTGTTAACTTTCTCAATTATGAAATCAGTCACTTTCCAATGCGTAATAACGAAGTCAATTACACTGCGGTTATTTCCTTTACACCAGGTTTACGTGTGGATCATTTCATGTCGAAACCAAGTATTTGTAATAAATAGGGAATCATTCTTTCACCTTGATCGCAAGTACTTATTGTATCATTTAAACTGTCCCAGAAGGCGTCTTTGACTTCTCTCTGATCGCTATCAACTAGGGCGTAGCACGCTATGATAAATAAGCTTCTGATTCCTGCCCTCATTCTAGCCCACAACAATCTGGCAGATGCAAAATCATGATCTTTGAGATGCTGTCTTGCTTTTTCATTCATAATTAAACCGACCCCTTGACTACCATGTGATTTCCTTACAACTACTTATTAATCATCAAAAGAATACTTTCTTGAAAGAAACATTGAGTTCTATAATTTGGAGTTTGAAAACGGTTCACGCTCACCGTACAACTTGATATGAGGCCGCCTAAAAATACTTGGCCGAGATTTTGTAATCAAGATCCAAATGGTTTAGTTTAATTTGCAAAATGCAATGCTCCAAATCATACTTTTTTTAGATGTCTTAAAATAATTAGAAATCTCCTGAAATATTGAAGAATTGTTTGAAATCATAGAAGTCTTTTAAAATCTTTTAAATTTATAGTAGTCTATCGCTTAAAGATGAAAGATTATACAAATTGTGATGCGAGTTTTAATTAATATAGGAAGTATAAATTTGTCTCCCTGAAGTCGAATCTGATGAAATGTAAATATTTTAAAGAAGAAGCTGGACGCCTGTAACGTATCCGATGACGCCTACAAGATACATGTACCATATAATCAAATGTAGCACAAGAATATTCCTCAGTCACATTCTTAATCTAATTCGTCATTAATACATTATCAGCTTGTCGCCTTATCAGAAAAGATGAGGATCGTTTCTACTCTCGTGATAGGCTTTCTGGTGATCCTCAATACTATTGGTGAATAAAATAAAATAATACATCTATAATTCTAAGTAGAATTTGTGAGGTATATGCAAATAGGAATTGGAACCATTTAACACACATTGAACCCCATCACTATTTATAATTTAAACTATATTTAGTTTCTTCCAAAATTCATACAAATTTAATATTTAAATTAAATGATTTTTTTTTCCTGAATCGGCTGAACGTTGAAAGTTTGTATAGTATGATAATATAAGTGCCTATGTAGTATAGACCTCATAAAAAATTATCTTGTATTCGGTACTTTAACTTAAGTGTGCGAACATAAGATCATTGTAGATAAGGTCTATACTACATACAACTTTTACTGTTCAGCAGGATCATAAAAAAATTATTCGCTCTAGAATAACGAGAAAAATCTAATTTTTCGTGATTTTGACCTTCGACCGCGATGATGTGCGATGAATGTGATAATCCCTTTTTGCCATTTTGCATAAAATCCTGCAATTCTAATTAAAGAAATGACTTTAAGTACTTCTCTCTTCGGAAAAGAAAAACATGCCAAAGCAGAAAATTGATATTCGGCAAGAATTTTCGGGAGAGCGTACACAAGGCAAATTTAACCACGTGTTTCTTGTTGCAGATTTCAGTTCACAGTTCGACTGTCTACCTAATGGGGCCCCTATTCCTGGTGTTCCTCGTGACGGACCTTCTTATTCTCCTGACCTACATGATTCTTCTGAAAGATCTCTTGATCCTGCTATACCTCATCCTGCGTGTTCTCCGGTCAGGTCTCCTCCTCCTGCCGAATCTTTCCTTCGCACCAGGAAAAGGTCTCCTCCTGCTAGACAGTCTTCTTTGCGCTTACTTGGAGTTACAGTTGAAAAACTCAGATTATTCCGGCTGATTCCTAATAAGAATCCAAACAGGCAATTCGAATTGCGAACATACACTTTTCCTTCCGATAAACCAATTTATCTGAAAGGAAGATGTAAACTACGTCTGCCCATGCCAACCGAAGAAAAAATAGTATTATCAACATCCAATGGTGACATCTTCGCAATATTGGACGAAAATAAGAAAATTCTTCGCGGAATGTATACAAGAAGAGATATCCATCATTCTCAACATCTGACTGAAAAACGGGTAAAAATAAACATTTACAGTGGCGCAATTGAAGATATGACTTCAGCAGAAAGACGGAAAAACCAACAAAGTACTTGACAACTCTAGGAAATCAGCTACGGAATAATATCTGTAAAGGATGGGCCTTCGCACCATTAATGTAGTTTTAAAAGAAAGTAAGCCCAAAATACAATTTTTATTCGGTCCGAAGTAGGATCCAGTTTTTGTTTTTTTGAAACAATTTAAAAAAGGTTGTTCTTTATTCTTGAATGAACAGTTTCTATGCGCAAAATTATTATATGCTAATAATTATTTTCCACCCCAAGTACGATACCGTAGGATTTATTCTGGCCTCCATTCTCTATCCCAAAATCTTACTAAGATTTATAAACTTGGGAAACGAACACGAATATATTCGTTTAATTAAATAAACGTAGAACTATTCTTAACCCGACAGTAAAAGAAAACAAATTAGGCAAGCGAAATCCAAAACCGCTAGGAACAGGGAAAAAGAGGATCAGGAATCTCAGGGGTGTTCCTAAAGAACTTAACGGCCGAATTTCTATATGAAGAACTACGAATTCGGTATTTATTATGAAAATAACAAGATAAAATGAGTTTTTTTACAAATAAATCTTAATTTTCGGGCAATTTATTATCGCGCCAAAATCCCTTAAACGGAGGTTGCGCAACGAGAATTTATGGCGAAGCAACATGGCTGACAGCACAGGAAACCGTACAAGTGCCTAATCAAAAGAACCGAAATTCAGATCAAGTGCCACGAAGCGTGGAAATAAACTTACGCAAAAAATTGAAACTTACGCAACTAAATACCTCGGAACCTACTAAATGAAATTAGGGAAAACGCGGTGATTCCATTACGACCGCGTGGTCGATGGCTTGAAATCCCAAACATGACGATAATAACTAATCCAAGCCAGCAGAATGAATTTGATGGCGAAAACACTAAGAAATTAGGCACCTGGAAATCCACGCACTAATCCTAACCTCCTTATCTAACTCAATAATTGAAACTAAAAACGAGCAATTTTAAGAGGGAAAAAGCTCGGCAATAAGTAGGATAAGAGAAAAATCCAAGATCCCAAGTTCAAATATCCAATTCCGAGGAGTTCAACAACAATTCAATTCAATTCCGAGTTCAATACACAATTCCAAAAATCAAGGCGTGGCAATTTATTTTCCACGATAATGACAAGGTAAAGACGTATCACGTGTTGCCATTCCCAGACCAAGAGCGAAAGTGATCCTACATTTTGCAACGCACCAAGACCGTAAACTCGAGGGGTGCTCGCGTTAGGGCGTCTTCACAAAACGTACGGTCGCAATGACAGTTATACTGCAGCGTACGTAATAAGAACTAAACTTACAATTCGCAATCGCATACATTATTCTATAAACCTAAAAAATATAACAAACAAATTTCCTTAAATACTATCTTCTAGAGTTCGACGGCTGACATGCGAGTTACAGAGTTTTACAATTCTAAGGTATCTTCATTCGCTCGGTTGTAGTTGCTCCGAGACGGCTGTGTTCCATAGTCAATAAATTCGTTCCATTTGAGAATCTATCTGACATCCAATGAGGCCACGCTCATCAGGATACCGATCATAATGTTACGGCGTAAGGATCGTGACGTCACACGTCAAGGTAATATGGCGTTTAACTGGGTCCATTGATAATTAACATGGCAGTGTTTTGCAACACCCAGAATCGTATTGTCGTGACGCAACGCTTCTGTGATATGGCGCACAGAGGCCGATTGAAGATTATGGCTTCAGTAATCAGGTTTTAAAAATAGCTTAAAGTTTGGAATTTATAATAATAATAATAATGTATGCCTATCATGTCCGTGGATGGTGTGGTAAAAGCCAGGCTATCCCCAATATGAGGCATTTTACATCGTAGCAATGTTTTGGCAACGCAACACCGAGATCATTTGATCTACCATGTTTTTGTAGGCCCGACATAGTTTCCTATCATTAACCTACCTTTAAATGATGCGTTCTACCAAACTGTATAATATCTATATCAAATAAGGCATACTGCCTAATTTGTCTTGGTCTTGGAAGCATGTGGTGGACATGTTGAAAGTGCTGCAGGACAAATTCATTACGGACTTGAAATTGGAATGGGAGATAGAAAGAGCACATATGAGAAGTACAAGGGAGATCGACAGAAAAAATTTTGACGGAACGCTGAATAAGATAGTGGAAAAGCTGGAAGAGCTTAGCGCGAAGATGGAGAGATCACTGGAAGGAAACGAAGAGAGAAATGAAAGAGATTGGATGCCAGACGGAAGAGGATGAGAGCTTATGGAGGAAGATGCTGAAGAATCTAACTCCAGAAGAGTCGGAGAGAGAAATGAAAGATAAAGCGCAGAGGAGGAGGAACCTTGGAGTGCTTGGAGTCAGGAAGGAAGAGAACGAAGTAACGAAGGTGTTAGGGGTCTTGGTCGCGCACACGAAGGTGTTGGCGAAAATGGAGAGCGCAAGGAAAATGGAAGGAGGGATGCTTTTCATATTAAAGACATGGAAGAATAAAAGAGACCTGCTCAACGTCCATGGCAGTTTGAAAGGCACAAGCTTGTAAATAAAGAAAGATTTGGCGAAAGGAGAATGGAACTGGCAAAGAACGAAGTTGAGCTAAGGTTCATGACGGCGAAGGTAGGACAGACGATCTGGCACTGGAGCGAGACGGAAAGATAGATGGTGCAGGAGTGAAAATCAGAGTAAAGGTGTGTGTGGGTTAAGGAAAGGAGGTGCTGGGGCACCAAGAATGAGACGGGAATATAGGGAATGAAAGTGTTCCTCGGTGTTTGTTATGCAGGACAGAATTAGGCAAGGTATAGTGGAATAATTTGTTTGTAAAATGTTGGTTGAGAAAAAAAGAGGAGTCTAGGGCACTGTGTGAAGGGCACTAAGTGAAGGACCTTCTATTCAGATCTTCTGTGTGGATTGGAAATGAGAAATCGTTTTAAAATAGGAATCAGATAGAGGAAGATTACAGATAGGGCTTCCGTTTAAGTCCTCCGTTTAATGTAAGTCGGGTTAAGGTAGGTTAAGAATACTGAATGTAAGGAGAGGAGATAATTTTGTAAAGTTTTTTTTTTAAGACTCTCAAACCCGTAAAAGCGAGACAGTATAAAAAACTACTAACTAGAACACCATTGCATTCTTCTTGGAAATATTTAGGTGCCTTTTTTCGGTTTTCTGAACCATTTTTTAAACAATCAGCGAATTTTTTGAAAAGCATACATTTACTGTGTATCCATATTCATGGATTTGAGACTACACCGCAAATGCACGCTTGTGAGGAAATGCGCTAAGTGATAAAAAAATGTTTCATAATAAAGTGCAGCTAAATATTTTCAAGGCGAATGCTGCAAAATAATGTAATGGTTAAACTTTTAGAAATGATGAATCTATGTTAAAGAGATATTGTTTCATATATTAATTTTCTTTCATTTGTTACATAAAATCTTGCCTAAAAAATATTTGTCAATGCGTGACTTTGTATTTTGCCTTGACACATTATTAAACCCGCTGAGCTTCTAAAGGTGGAATAATATAAGTACATATGTTTATTTCAAACATAAATTATCTGAGGTTCTCAAGGTAAAATAATAATACACGCAGCGGCAATTTAACTTCATACCAAGTAATAAGGTGATTCTACTTACAATTTGTTATCTCACCACGTACCAGTACAAATCCATATATGCGATTTATATTTTGAAAAAATGATGACCCTCTATACTCTGGTCTTAACTCTAGACGTTATTCTTAATTCTATTGGTATGTAACAAATAAATTACTATATTTGTGTATATTTGTAGTATAGTAAGTATACTGTAACATCTATTATCTGTTAATGACTATCTACTTGATATCATTTTTTTGTTACTTGAGTATAATAAATGAACATATTTTTAGGAATTATCTTAATTACTTATAAATAAGTTTTTAAACTAAAACTACTTTTGGAACTGGAGAGAATTGAAAAAAACGACCGACCGAACGAACGAACTGTATTCTGTCTCTCTCTTGCGAATATATTTTCTATAGTCTATACCGTCTCCATTCGCGTCTCCCTTTTATGCGGAGATGCGAATCTCCGCATAAAAGGGAGATTGTTCCAAAGACTCTCCTTCAATATCCCCACTACTGCCACGCTGCTTGGAGCATGTATACGATATTTCTCTCTCTCTCCCTCTCTCTCTCTCTCTCTCTGCTCTCTCTTCCTATGCGATCTCCTCAAAACTCATGATGATTCCTCACAAAAAATTTCAAAGTTAATCCATCAAAGTTTCACTTCTGCCGTGTGGTCTCACTGCGACACACTGGTTTTTTTTGTTGTTTTTCTTGTTTGTAAAGAACAATACCGACGAAACCCGTGTCCTCACGCATACCCAACTACAACCACAGAACCACGACTAGATCGGCTAACGCTGATATTTTCGAACTTCCTCGACGGGAGAGCTTTCATGAATGGTCGGTCCGAGGCTCTCCTTCATTTGCGGCGCAGAGTTAAAACTGTGACGTGTTGGCATACTCTACAACACCACCACAACACCAGCAGGCTCCCGATCCGGATCCTCGCACCTCGCTGCCAAGAGGATGTCGCCTTGACAGCGACAGCATCTTGTGACCTTCGCCTCTTTCTGGATTCTATAGGACACACATCTAACTTTAAGCTGTCTTGTGTATAACAATTCCGCCGCCAGCTCCTACTTCATCTTTACGTAGGTCTTCAGATACTCTCTGAAGGTCTTTGTGATGTTCACTGTATGCTCGTATGTCAACGATTCGATTAAGTGCCTCCTTACGGCTCAACGTAGACTCTCTCTTCCTGTCCCATAGATGGGAGCGAGTGTTTTTCGGCCCCTTTGACAGCCTGCACTCTCTTACTGGCTACCTCATCAATCCCGAGGTTTTAGGTTGTTAGCCATGAAGTCCGATCTACTCTGCTACGAAGTCTTGATATACTCCATTCCTCCTTCACCACAACTAGCTCAACTCCAAACTGCTCACACGCATTCCGGGTTTGGTTTTATTTTATCTGTCCCATCTTTTTCCCGCAAGTAGTCAGGAGAAAAGAAGTCCACCTTCGCACAGCCCCAACATGCGGGAGTAAGGTCTGAATACTCTGGAAGACGGCCCGGTATCATAGATACACCGTATGTAACATCACACCCCAGTGCCTATCAGCCTTTGACCATGTCAAAAACCATGTCAAAAACCCCAGCCGGGTTTTTTCACTATACTTTTTACAATTGTAGGTGTCAAATTAATTATAACTAAAAAATTATGATACCATTTAGAATTACTTGGAAAACTTTGATTTCACTATTTATGTTGATATTTACGTAAAACTAACATTCAAGAAAGATATTCGCACTTTTTTTGCTTGGCGGCATTTCACTACCGCGAAGCATTCATAGACTGTAACCGACTGATAAGAATAAATACAATGGAATATTCTAATTACGCTTTTACTATCTTGAACACATTTTTAACATTGCAAATTCATAAATCTTTTTTTTCTTTCCACAGAAATATCATCAGGTACGCCGCCCAAAGAAAGGGACTTTCTGACAAATTTTGGAAGGACAAGTGAACCTGCGAATCAAGGTAACCCTACCATAAATAAGAACTGATAATAGAGTATTTCAGTAAGCGCCTCAAATATATTCAATTTGTCTTATAACCACTCATTAATCACCAGGAAAATTTTTCTTTAAAGATACATTGAGTTCAATAACTTGTAGTTTGAAGATTGGTAAAAATCACCCTAAATCTTGGTAGAAGGCTGCCGCAAAATGTTTGGCAGAGATTTTGTAAACAAGATCCAAGTGGCTCAATAGCTTAGTTGGTTAGTGCGCGCGGTAGAATACAAGGGCGTGGGAACAAATTTTCAGTGACTGAAGCTTTGTTTTCGAATTCTGTCTCTGAGATCATAAGGCTGATTACAGCCATTGTACTTATTCTGACCTAAAGGTATGATAAGATATGAATCCGAAATTGGTCATCCGCGTTCGCGAAAGGAATTCTGATGCGTAATATTTGTTAAAATTTTAATAAGAAAATTGAAGTTGTAAAATTAAAGGTGATACTTTATTATATTCAAGTATAATGTTTATTTTACACAATAAAGAGTTAAAAGTTTTATTTTGTTACTTTTGTCAAAATTCTGAAAGGCGCTCGAACGTCACGTTAGACGACGAATTTAGTAGCATTTCTTAAAATTGCCTCAAATGAAGCACTAGAATATTCATAACTTACATTGTTAAACAACTTCTTCATATATATATAAACCAATTTTTTCCCTGATTAAAAAAGATGATGATTGCTTCTGCTTATTCAACCAGAGTTAAATTTGCAATCAAGAAAAAATTTTCAGTAAATAAGAAAAGAAATTTTTTCGACAATCTTTAATTGCCAAACCGAAAATTTCAATCCAACAGTGAAATTTTTAACTAAAGAATATATGTTTTCATATATTTTACGCTTTTACTATTTTTAATACATTTTTCTACTTTTAAATTCATGAATCTTTTTTATCTTTTCACAGAAATATCATCGGGTGTGCCGCCCAAAGAAAGGGACTTTCTGACAAATTTTGGAAGGACAAGTGAACATGCGAATCGAGGTAACTCTGGATTCAGTCGCTGAATTCGAATCCGTTGTCCGTTTGGTCTCATCAGGTCAGGTTCAAGGTCAATTCAAGGTCAAACCAAACGGGCAACGGATTTGAATTCAGCGACCCCAAAAACCTATATGGACCCTGACTTCATTGTTTAGTTATCAATTTGGTAAGTTTGACCTTGAACTGACCTTGACCCTGCCCTGATAAGATCAAACGGACAACCGATTCGAGTTCAGCAACCTGCGGAAACCCGTAGATACCCTGAATTACTTGGTTAGCGATTAATTTTGGAGGTTTGACCTTGAATTGAACTTGACCCTGACCTGATGGGACCAAACGGAGAATGGATTTGAATGCAACGACCTCGAAAACCTGTAGATACCCTGCCCTAATTGGTTAGCGATGAATTTT
>CAKNWW010241075.1:0-11894 GCA_932074435.1 Andricus kollari | reverse complement strand
GACTTTTCTCCACTTCTGATTGGGTCCTTGCTTCAGCCAGCTTGAAATCCAGCAAAAAAAATAGCACGAGTTCTATCAACGAAATCATGCACGGTGCCCAACACGAGAGCCAGCAGTGACGTCATTTTCTTGCAAGGCAGCTGGCCCAGTAGCCATCACAGGCTCAAGCAAGCAATTCACCAAGAAAGAAAGCACCATATGCGGTGGGCTTAACACATTCTCCTTACGCGTCCTGTAAGAAAGAAAAGTTGAAAGCAAATTTTCTGATCAAATTCAGAAACAATTTTGTTATTGAATATTTTATTGTACCTTGTATCTTTTAATCTAAATATTTAATATGTTTATTTGACATGTTATTTTTCACGAATAAAACAAAAAATGCGCGTCTTAATAAAAAAGGATGAATTACACATTTGTGTCGTCTGTCCAAAAATTTGATTTCTTTATTTTAAGTGTCGTGTTTTACGAATGCAACAAAAAATAAGCTTCAAATCAAATAGCGATTCATAATTAATTAGTATCTCTTTTTTGGTTGCATAAGTTTCTTCTCTGCATCTTTTTTCGTATGTTGCATAGTTTGACCGCCAAATGGAACACTCGCTCTGGAACGCTTCGCTCGCAAGTTTGAGCGATCCTAGGACGCGCACCTGTTGGAACACGCGCTTCGCGCTGGATATTGTATTCACCTCGCGCTTCGCGCTCGGACACCTTTTTTTTTTTACTTTGAAAAATGGCTGACTAACGAACTTGACCTTCATTTTAGGACACTTGAAGAGTATGCGAAAGCCCAGTACAATACGTCAATTCTGTCAAAAGTTATCGTGCTACATACTAAAAATCTACATACATACATACACACAGAAGGACAGACACCTTCGTAAAAACCGGTTTTTCGAGTTCAGAGGGTCTCAAAACGTGGACATTTGACAAAAACCCCCCCCCGGGGCGCCCTCAGATTGTACACTAATCGAATACCTTCTTTGGATGATAATTTACTGTCTATCGAAAAAATTCGTACAGGTGAATTCTTCTAATTTGTAAGCACTACAAATAGCAGTACATAGAATTTTCAATTCTTAAAAAACAATGTTCTCAACAATTTTGAAAATGCCCTAACTTTTTGAACTTTTCTCCAAAATAATTGGCTAACTAACTTGTTCTTTTCTTTTAAGCCTTAGAATGTGTGCCAAAGTTCAATCCAACCTGATCCAACCGACAAAGTCAAATTTTACACGAAACCAATAACTTCTCATTAGGATGAGAATGTAAAAATATTTTACTGTTAACTTTTGAGCGCGTATTCGAATTTGTAGTAAAAAAGTCATACGATCCTAGCCCGGTACCGTTTCCCAGAAATTTTTCTCTTCAATATGTTTACATAATGCGCGCAGTTATCTTTAAAAAATTAATTTTTCATATTTGAACTGGATTTTGACTAAAATAAAGTCTGTAGTGGCTTTATTTTAAAAGTAAACTGAGGTACGCATTCTTTTAAATCGTATGTGTTCAAATAGGTCACTGTCCTTCACTCACATTTATTGCGTGTATACTTTTTTATAATTCATCGAAAAAACCTTGAAAACTGTGAGACTTTATTCTTTTTTGGTTAGAATATTTGATTTAATTTGGAGGGTAAAAAATAAAGCACACGTATTTTCTAATGTTATTGTTTGTTCTTTATTTCATATAGACTTTTTTCTGTAGATTTAAATGATTCGACGAACTTTCCATTTTAACAATTTTTTTTGTTACATACATAGTTTTTAAACAATTAAAACCAATACCTTTGAGATACAAATTTAATAATTATATCTCCGAAGGACAATCTTGAAACTAATAATGTCGTCATCTCACATATATGTGAGATAACGACCACTTACGTAAATATTTGTACACTGATGATGCAATAGAATATTATTTAGTTACATTTGTCAACCCACTTATTCACTGAAGCATAAATCAGTTTTTCCTCTACATTGTGAAAATGAGGATGGTCTATACTTTCGTTTTCACTCTGGCGGTCATCTGTGATTCTATTGGTGAATATACTAATATATCTATCATTTTTATTATATTTTATATAATATAATTATACATGCACTCGGCCATTTCTCAAGCACGTGGAGTGAACATAAAGTCCCCCTATATTTATCTCGTCAAAAAATATGACGTCACAGTAGTGTGCCGCTGAGCGATAAATCCCGAGGAACGAGACGGCACGAGCCGAGACATACCTGCTGTCTCGATATTCCACGTCTCATTCTTCCTCGTCTCGTGGCGTTCTTTCTCGTTCCTCGCTTCCGTTTTTCCGAGGGATGCGACATATGTCCGTTAGCAGAGTGGACAGCTCGCGGGAGCGTTCTTTTTCGAATCTGACGCGCTAATGCGAATTAGCGTTCTTCAGTGAATAATTGAAGTCGAAATCTGATTACATATTACACTTGTTTGTCCATTACTGATTAATGTGATATCAAACACGACTGTCTTACGAGTTTTTTGAAGATTTAACTTCACTCTATTAGTATTTTCCTTTTTTCTTATTAATAATTTATTTTGCCTATTATAACAGCAGAATATATGAAACAGAGATGTAAAAAGATAGGTAGATTTTCAGGTTAATTGTAGTTTAAAGAATTTGACAAGTATTAAAATATTTCGAATGTTTGTGAAATCCTTGAAATATTTGGAAATTTTTGCTACTTCCCTCAATTCTTTTAAAGCATCAAACATCTGTGTGAAATCTTAAAATTTCTGAGAAAAGTTTTGGAATCTCTTGAAATATTGTTAAAATCTTTGTGAAATTTTGTGAAATCCTTTAAAAAGTAAAAGAATTTTTTGGAATATTTGTGAAATCTTTTTCAAGTTTTCGTGATAATTTTTAAATATTACAATATTCTAAATATTTGCGAAATCTTTAAATATTTGGAAATCTTGGTGAATTCCAGAGATCCTTTTAGTGTCTAAAAAATCTATGTGAAATTTTAAACTTTCTGTGAAATCTTTTGGAATCTTTAAAATGCTTTGAATATTAATTAATATGTTGCGGTTGCGCAAAGTTGAAATAAAAGAAAATAATTTTTTAATTGCAGATTTGGAAAAATCATAAATGTTATTTTTGTTTCTTAATCTGCATAACATGACTGATTCTCACAATTTCTTCAGAATGTTTTTTGAATTTCTGTAGGAAAAATTAATTTTCGATGTCGGACATTGTCAGTCGGTAAGGTAGAAATCTGAATCACCATTAGTAGGTGAGGTAGGGATCTGCATTACTGTCAGTCGGTAAGTAGAACCCAGTATTAGCATCTGCCAGTAAGTGGAAACCTGCATTATCATCAGTCGGTAAGGTAGAAGGTGCATTGCCATCAGTCGGTAAGGTAGGAATCTGCCATGGATCCATGTCACGGACGATTTTGTAGGTCCCTACCTTACCGACCTAGGCCATCAATGTATCGACCAAGTGGACAGGTCAAATTTCCAGGTTGAACTTTCTAGAAGCGTAGGTAGAGAGATGGTAACGGTCTATAAAGGCGGACTCCAGCGCAGCGCAGTCAGTTCATTCTCGGCAGTGAAGTGAATAATATTAAAAGTAAATAGTGCCTCAGAGCTTGAGCTTAGTCATTCCCTTTCAAATTACAAAGTGGTGAACATAAAAAAATAGAAGTGGTAATTGAAGTGAAGTTTAAGGAACTTCAATAATACCTCCTAGACTAGGTGTAAAGATGCTGCTCAAGAAGTGTGTTAAACTTGTTTCTATGATCGAGGAAGCTTTAAATCTGATTTTGTCGTCATCTTCCGGAAACATACAGTTGGACAAAGTCAACAAATGGAGAAACGAGTGTATGATGTGTCTGAAGACGGTGAGAAAAGAGCTTTCTAGAAAAACACCACCACTAACAATAAACCAGAAACGGAAGTGCCTTAATATAAGTAGAAAAGGAAGTGGTCTGCAGAATAAAAGAACAAAACGTGATGACATCAGCAATCGAGTCACATGGATTGACGTTGACAAAGCGTTTGACAGTAGAATAAAAACATGTGTTGTAGCCAACCTAGTTCACAAAGATGTTCTTGCCTTCTTAGATGATGCCAAAAGACTGTTTATTGCTGAGGTGAACAAGGCCTTGCGCGAACACAGGGCTTTAAAAGTGAACGCTGTGCTCCTTACATATTATTTGAAGGTCGGTAAGGAGACACCTCATGAAAAGACTTTTAAATCCAAAAATCTAGAAATATACTATACCACAGATTTGAAACTCTGGTTCAAAAACTACGTGAGATACCTGATCCGGAAAGAAATGGAAGATTTTCAGGAAAAGGATTCAGGATGGACCTTACACTCAATCATAAAACTTTCAGTGAATATCAATAAGCTTAACCCAATGAAGGGCAGTTCATACATCGAACTTCCTTCATACATTAAGAAAAGAAAAGCGTGTGTCAATGTGCTAAATAAGAATGAAAACGAGTGCTTCAAATGGGGTATACTATCAGCCATATACCCAGTTAATGAGGAACATAAAAAAGTTAAGCGTGTGTCCAGCTATACTGCACACAAAGATAAATTAGATTTTTCTGGAATCAACTTCCCCGTTGCATTAAAAATGTGAAAAAATTGGATGATAAAAATGACATATCATTAAACGTCTATGGCTTGATCAAAAACAATAAGAATGAATTTACTGTGGTTCCATTACATCTTACTTCTCACAAGAGGCATATCCACGTGAACCTTCTCCGAGTAGAAGAAGAGTATGAGAACGAAGAGAGTAGTGATGAAGAAAATTACCAGGATAGCAGGACACAGTCATTTAATTTTCATTATGTATGGGTCAAAAATCTTTCCCGATTAGTGAGCAGACAACTATCGAAAGACGATGGAAAAATACATATCTGTGAACGTTGCCTACACTACTTTTCATCTGAAGGAAAGTTGATGGCTCACAGTGAAGATTGTAAAAAATTAAATGACTGCAAAATCGTGCTTCCGAAACCTGGAAAAAATATCATCGAATTTAAAAACATCAAGCATCGAGAGAGGTATTTCAAAGGCATGAGGTTTGTAATATAGGATATTACCTCAAGTGCAGTTACGACGAGTCAGTGTCTTTCTATGAGGCCTGCCCTGAAGATGTAGAACCAGCAAAGTTGTTTGCTCTGGAATTGCGGAGAATAGCAAATATTTGTAATGTCACCTGACAGATATGTACCGTGGTCGAGCGCACGAGCATTGTAACCTAGAATATCAGGATTCACGGACCATACCTGTTGTGTTTCACAACTTGAGTAGGTACTAAAATCTTGTGTATCATCAAATTATTATTGTCAATCTCTGTTCGCATAGATGATGTGACTTGATACACTGTACGTATCTCGTTTTGGACAGTACGCTGTTCATGTCCCAAATTGACTGTGTCGTATTGTTTTTTGGCCTCACTAACGTTACAAACTCTCTTGCTATCTTCGTCGTAATAATCGTCAGAGGTAATCTTAAATCCAACACCAGGCGGCCCACGGCTTGCTGTAGCGACTCGATCTAGGTGACGTCCAAACACGTCGATACTCTTCGTAATACTGACGAAACCGTTATGAGTACCCTCTTAATATATGATTTCAGCTTCAGGCTGTTCCTCAATGATTGATATAATTTCATTGTTGTGACTCGGGTTGCCTGCTGCTTGAGACGCTAGGAGTAGACGAAGATGATCAACTAGTTCGTTAGGATCGTCTCAGTAGACGTAGTCAGTCCGAACATTTTTTCTTGCTATCATATACTGTTGTAAGGAACGTCCACCTTTGGACGATCGTATGCGTGATACGTTGAACAATTTTGAAATAAAGTTCTTGTACTTATTATTGTTGCTAGTGCGAATAGATTCACTGGGACTGTATCGCTTGTTATGTGCACTTATAGCAATCAAAATTTCCTTATAATTGTTTTGATCGTCAGTGCTTATGTGGGATCCTTCTGGATTTTGTTCAAACAACAGTTCAAGCAAACCAACGGCTTTCAGATACTGTTTACCACCAACATTGATATATTGTCCCTCAAAACTAATGGGTTTGTCACCAATTATAAGGCTGCCATCATTGAGCTTACGCACACTATAAACCATATCCAAATACTGCTTCCTATTTTGTTGCAGCATCCTGAGAAATTTGTTTGTTAAATACTCATCATTATCAGCAGGCTCAGTCACGACGTCTTCTTGAACTATAGTTGTATCTTGCTCTCCTTCAGCATCAGCCGTCATTAAGGAAGCATTATCATCATCATCCTCCTCTTGCTCATCCTCCTCATTTTTTTCCTTTACAAGCTCATTTTGTTTAACTTTCTTCTTGATTGGAAGATTCGATATGTCTACCAGTTTCTGCAGTGGCATGCCGATTGGTTTAAACGTTTCACTCATTATATTTTCAGTGGCTTCTTTACCCATTTTGAGCATTTGATGTTCAC
This sequence comes from Andricus kollari, assembly GCA_932074435.1. Taxonomy (NCBI): domain Eukaryota; kingdom Metazoa; phylum Arthropoda; class Insecta; order Hymenoptera; family Cynipidae; genus Andricus; species Andricus kollari. The sequence goes on along the minus strand of CAKNWW010241075.1, from coordinate 5,437 downwards.
TCCAAATTGCCTCACTAGCTTTAGCAATTTGACATAGCACCTGCTTCTCCTTGTGAAACTTTGAAATGTTGATGTGTTGATGTCTCAACTTATAATGACATCATTTCCACTACATGACATATATTTATAGAGAGATAAAACAGTCAAAACCTTTCCTGTATCTTCCCCTATTAAGCTCACTATCCTTATCAATGACAAAAAATCCATACTTGTCAGTACTCCAATATGTTGAACATAAGTCTCTAAACTGTAAATAACTCATGTCAGTGTTTATATGATCGTCATACACATGTCTTAAATTCTTTTCATCCTGCTTGAAAAGTATCAACAGCTTGACGTTATCTCGAACCAGATGTTTAGGTGTTCGAGCGTAAGTTTGACATAAGTAAAAACTGTCAACATAAGCGTGTTTGCTATACAGAAAAAGGCTCGAATATTGTCCTGTTTCTCACAAGCAACATCATCAAATACAATTATCGAATTTGGTTTAGCTTCACTTGGTGGTATTACTGCTTCATGCTCACTCAAGGGAAAATACGTAACTCCATCTACATTATTCAACACCCGTTCCAAGAATTTGTACTTTGGTTGTTTGAGGGATTTCGAGTAGACGTAGACATTTTCAAATTTTAATCCGTTTGGGTGTAAGATTAGTGCAAGTAATGTATTTGTCTTGCCACAATTTTATGGTCCAAAAAACACTGCGCGAATGCTGTCTGGTAGAAGGCTACCATGTCGCTTCACCCTATCCTTTTTTGATTAGATTAGGGTATCAATGTTATATACCGGAAGTTTAATAGGTTGTGTCTTGAACCGCATCTTGATATCAACTGTTGTAAAACTATAAATCAGCGCTTATATAGCTTTCAGGTCAGTTGCGTGCAAACCTCCATTCAGTGAAGAATGATTGTGCACCATAAAGTGAATAAAGTATCACGCCGTCATCATCGAGGTAAAGGATTGGTCAAGAAAGTAATCAACAACTTGCCGTTTGAGTTGCACTTACATGGTTACCAATACTGTGGTCCAGGTACTAAGCTAGCCAAATGACTTGCTAGAGGTGATACCGGTGTCAATTCTCTAGACGCTGCGTGTAAAGAACACGACAATGCTCACTCGCGAAATCGTGAAAACGTTGAAGCGAGAAACGATGCAGATCGTGTACTAGCTAGTAAAGCCTGGCAGCGCGCTTTTGTTAAAGACGCTGGAATTAGCGAGAAAGCTGCAGCACTAGCAATAAATAACGTGATGAATGCCAAAGCGAAACTCGGTGTGGGGTTGAAGAAGAAACCCAGTTCAAAGAAGAGAAAACCTAGTGTGAAAAAAACCAGCTGCAAAAAATAAACTAATAGCTATTAGAAAGGTTGTGAATGCAGCTAAGAAAGCAATGAAACGGAGTAGTGATGCAAAAGTGGCCATCAAGTCTGCAATCAGAGGTGCACAAGAAGCTGTTAGAAACGTGGGCGATAAACATAAAGTGCAAAATCCACGTGCTCTACCAATCCCTTTGAAAATCGGTGGTGTTTTGCCACTGATTCCAATTTTCGCTGTACTCAGTGCGCTTGGAGCTCACGCTGGTGGAGCAGAAGGTATAGCTAAAGCTGTAAACGATGCTAGCGCAGACAAACGACAACTGACAGAAGCTCATCCTCATAAAAATACAATGGAGGCTATTGCTCTGGGAAGAGGTTTACACCTAAGACCCTATAGAAAAGGATTAGGTCTTCATATGAAGCCTTACCGAAAAGGACAGGGACTTCGTCTAAGACAGGTGCCAAAAAACTTGCAGTGGAGCTACCTCACCATGCACTCACTGATACCGATCTGTTCAAGTATGCTAAAGCTCTAAAGATTCCATATTTTCGTGGAGTATTTATGCGCAATCAACTACCAGTAAAGGGACCCCGCGAAATTGAGTCAGCTATTGTTAACCTTGATGATAGTCACGGCCCTGGTACACCTTTTGATCTTGTAGATTACCTAGTTGTTGGTAGCGTGATAAAGTACAATCGTGCCAGATATCAGTACTATGACAGTGTTGAATGTGGACACTTGTGCTTAAAATTTCTATTGGACGGTTGTTGTCTACCTGTGGCTATACTAAAAGTGAATGCTCTACGAGTTGAGTACTATATCGCTACTGGAGCTTATATAAATAATCGCAAAGTGCGCACGATTCATGAATTCTTTCCTGTTGTACCACCAGGATATAAGATCGTTGAAGTACCGTCAAATGTCATTTACCTTCCAATCGGCGTGGAGAAAATACATCAAATTCAGCTCCGCATACTTGATCAGGACGGTGACTTGGTGTATTTCCGAGGAGAGGTGATAACAATAGGACTACACGTTTAATCATTATCATAATGGGTATCGTGTACGATTGCAAAGGAGTATATATAAGAGCGTCAACATGTCGAATGCAAACTCTTTCTGACACAGCTTGGTCTGGGGATCAAACCTAGTGGAAAAATAAACTGAAATGTCCATTCAAGATATTTATCGTCTGCTTTTGTTGTAATAAAAGTGGAAGAATAAACTAAACATTCAAACACCAGTGAGATTTGATGAGTTTATAGCTCACTATGAGATTCATGCTCATCAGCCTTATGCCTCATCATCATTTAACAACAGTGATGAAATTCGAATTGCTGTCCAGCATCAAGATTTGTGTATACTAGCCAACAAGAGTTCACTGCATGTGTATGGAAGACTAACAAGGCCTGATGGAGTTACAGCTGTTACTGGTACAGCACTAGTGAGCAATGCCATGTGCTATCTGTTTGTTTAAGTTCGCTATGAACTGAATGGTATTGAGATTGATCGCTGCAAGAATGTCGGTCTCACTATCACCATAAAGGGCTACGTCGCACTTAGCCCTGGACAAATTTATTTTATGGAGGATGCAGGATGGCTCGACATCCCGGAAGGAACAAAACGTCTAACCAATCATGAGGGATACTTTGATGTTACTTTACCGCTTAGTATGATCCTAGGATTTGCTCAGGACTATCGAAAGGTCATTGTGAACGCAAAGCATGAACTTATCTTGACAAGATCACGCAATGACTTAAATGCCATTGTTCAGGCACGAAAAGCGCCAGGAAACGAAGAGAAATTTAAGATCTTGATTGATAAAGTCGAGCGGATGATACCATATGTGATGGTTTCAGATCAGCAAAATATACAGTTGCTGAACTTTATAGAAAAAGATTTTCTCACAACCATGAGTTTACGCTCATGGGAATTGTACGAGTATGAATACCCCCTGCTCCCACCACCTCAAGCCATATATGGACTGTGAAAACGTGAACTCAATTGGACAAACCACGCTACATTATACTGGGTTTCCAGACAGGCAGAAAGGATAGGCTTGCCAGATATGCTAATCGCTTCGATCAGTGCAGTATAACCAATTTCAAGTTATTCCTTAATTCACATTATTATCCATATGGTAATTTAAATATGGACTTTGGCCATAATCAGTTTGTGGTACTGTATGAGATGTATGCAAACTTTGAGGCAACCTACTATGGTAAAGAGCCTGAACAGACCTCAGTAGACGTTCGTTTGGAATTTGAATCTGCAGAAAATTTTCCCGCTGAAACTGCAGCCTACTGTCTAATTATACATGACCGTATGATTCAGTACCAACCCCTTAGTGGTAGTGTGAAGAAGTTGATTTAAGATAATAGTGGTGGGGTTAATGACAGAAGTGGGGGTGATGTCAGTGGTGGTGGGGGGAAAAAAGGTATAAAATAGAGATGATTTCAGCAATAGAGTTCAGTTTTCATCGATATGGAGTTCATCGTAGAAGTACAAGGTTTCTCAACCTACAAGGATGCTCAACCTGTGGTCTAGCTGTTTGAACCACCCTACTACTGGAACTCGCTGCCTGCTAAATACAAAAGTGAAAAATTATGGTTGACGCGCAATTACCATGGCTTGGAATGGACTTCCGGTGACATACCCTATGAAGAAGTGAGGCTTATAATTAGAGATACACTAGGTGGTGCTAGTGCAGTCTACGTTAAAGGATTTGAAAAGAAAAAATGGTTGGACCAGTACGTGCAAAATGTGAATAATCTGGAAGATCTGGGCTGCCCTCCGTTGGAATAATTGTACAGAACAGTTTTAACAAGATGCAATCACCACCTTCAATGCTGGAAAGAAAATTGTGCAGTCCGAAATGATCTAGCTCTCAAGACCTGGTTCTGGACTCCTCGGGATCAGCTAACTATCAGGCATTACGCTGAAAGTAAAATCGACTACAATGACAATGATGATGAAGATATGACTGAAAGTAAAACCAATTACAATGATGATGATGATGAAGATATGACTGAAATAGTTGATACTTTTGAGACTTCCATGAGCAACACAACGCTTTAAGACTTTTATAACCATTGTGAATTTATGTTTTAAATACGTTTACCTTAATCATATTGTAAGTTAAGATTTTCTCTTGTAAATTAGGCTTAGTCTTTCTCCCAATTAAACCAAATATTTAATTTGACATTGAGTGAAGATTTATTTAAAACCATTCAGTTAGTTATGAATTAGTTACAAATTAGTTAAGTTGATTTTAAATTGTATTCGGTATCTTTCCTTCCGACGTTGGATATTTTCAAACATCGTTGGGTGGAATTCAAAATTCAAAATATTGCTCCCTATCATTCTTTTCGACGCTGGACTTCTACAAACATGGTGGGGTTGAAATCTAAATCCAAATATCGGTTACTGTCAATGGTAGACGATCGCAGACGTCGTTGGGCTGTATTTTTAACGTTGGACTTTATTCAAGCATCGTTGGGTTGATATCAAATTTCAGCGCTGGTCACACATCGTTGGGTTGCATTTTCAAATTTCGTGCGATGTTGTTTCTTCGAACGTTAGCATTAGAGTTTGTGATCGTTATGATTATTCTCCTTAATGTCTCTAGAAGAAGAAGAAGTCATATTGGGACAAAACGTCATACGTCCGACCTTCTAGAAATTTCGATTTATAGAAAATCGCAGAGATTACGTCAAAATTTCTGGAAGGTTCGAGACAATGAATTTTAAACATGTATCATGATTGGTGAAAGTTGAAACCTTCGATTGATATTTCCTGCAAAACCGTTAGAGGTTACATTCAATATCGGTAGTTCGAGAAATGTAATGCAGGCAACGCGTGTAACGAACCTTATAGAAACCTTTATCCATCTTTCTAGAACGTTATTAGAGTAGGGGTAATGTGGTATACAAGGCGCATCAGATTTAAGTGGCTTCAGTCTATCGTCGAGTACAGCGCAGAGCTAGTGATCTAGTAAAAGTGAAAACAGTAAAAGCGAAAAATCTCTTTGGAGAAGATGGACCTCAAAGGTATTAACGCAGTTGGCCACATGGATGGAGTTTTGCCTACAAGACCGCTTTCAGCTCTTACCCTAAAGAAGAAA
>CAKNWW010241053.1:0-15183 GCA_932074435.1 Andricus kollari | reverse complement strand
ACAATCAAGCAGCATATTGTTGACAAAATACGGCTGTCATCTGACGCAAGGAGGAGAATACAGAAGAGGGAGAGATGGATGAGGGAGAATCAAAAGTTTCTCGCTGACCCATGACGCCTGTTCAGTGATCACCCTGTTTTTGTCAAAAATCCACCCAAGCCCAACGAGGTAGAGACTTTTTGGAGAGAGGTATACTATCCCGAAAACCCTAAAGTTGAAAGAAGATACTGAAAATATCATCCGCTTTAAGGAATTTTGCCCAGTCCACAGTGGCTGGTGTTAGGACGCACTATACTCCTACCGAAAAAGGCAACTTGTCCAAACCAGAAAATTATATGCCAATAACTTGTTTGAACACACTGTATAAGATCTTTACAGCTGTTCTAAACAACAGGGTTGTTCGGCGAATTAAGCCTGTGAGGCGTGAGATGTACGAACAACGTGACTCGAAAAAAGGTGTAGCAGGCTGTCGAAAGAACCTGCTAGTTGACAGGTGTGCCTGTAAAGACGCTGCAGACCATCAACGCGTCCTGTCAATGGCCTGTATTGACTACTGGAAAGCTTTCGATTCAACCTCTCATAGACTTATTATACTGTCTGTTGGAAAGCTTGAAGGTGCATCCACACACAGTGAGATTGGATAAATGTGCGAAAATTCATGTGAAGAAATGAAAGATTGTTGGCGTTCCCAAGTACCCTCAGCTGGTGGATATAATTGTTAATCGACATCTTAACACTGGACAGACCTATACATACCTGGACGTGCTTTAAAGCCGCATTCAGGACGTAACATCAGTAAAGGCGTCTCTCCGTAGCAGATACAAGCATCTTCTTCGACAGATTTGGTCTTCCAATCTGTCAGCGTTGAACAAGATATCCGCGACTAACATGCTTGCCGTCCCGGTTCTACTCTACTCGTTTGGGGTGGTTCAATGGATGAAGAACGAACAGTTCCGCGATTATACATTTCACGTCGTCAAGGCGGACGCGGACTTCTGAATCTCCAGTGTCTTCATAAACGAATTGTTTTAAGTACATCTTATATCGTTGCCAATGGCAGAGATCATCTCCTAAAAATGGTCAGGAACCATGAGATGATTGTTGAAGGAGCGTTTCTTTACAAAGCCGCGGTGCAAGCGGCCGAGACCCTTGGCCTGAATTTTCACATCAGAAGGGAGGAAAGTGCATTACTCCATCTAGATGCTTTACTTCTAAAAGCTGAAGTGAAGAAAGCAGAGTTTGCAAAATTTCACCAAGAGCTACTCGACAAGAAAATGCACGGAAACTTTCACAGAAATGTAGAAAAACAGTCCTTGTAAAAGGAGCAAACTTTTGCTTTTCTCAGATCATCAGGGCTTAATTCAGGTACAGAGGGTTTCATTTTCGCATGCCAGGACGGTGTCATTTCCACCTTAGCATACCGTGACCGCATTTTATGTCAAGAAGTTCCAAGCGATAAGTGCAGAGCGTGTCATGCACACGCTGAGTACCTAGAACACATACTATCGGGGTGTCCCACCCACGCAGGAACGACATATATCTACAGACATAATGCGGCCTTAAGAGTGCTCTATTTCCATCTTTTTCGCTCTTACGGTGTTGGCCGCGACTCTGCCCTATCGAACTCTCCAAGGGAGATAGAGTCAATTGTCCAAAACGAGAAGTGCCAAATTTTCTGGAACTACGACTTTCGGACAGCAGTCTCCTTTGCATACTCGAGGCCTGACATTGTTCTCCAAGACTTCGAGAAACGAACTATATTCGTGATCGAATTCTCGGCTCCGCCGGAATACAACATCACTGCCAAGGAGAAAGAAAAGGAGGAAAGGTATCATGACCTTAAAAGGGAGCTGCAACGACTGTACCCAAAATATTCGGTATAAGTAATTGTCATTGTGATAGGTGCTCTCGGAGGTGCGAAACTATCACTGGTTCGTAACTTTAAAGCCATACCTGCGTGCCAAAAATATGCCAAGGCACTTGCGAGATGGATGCAGAAAGCTCTCATCCTCGGGTCGCTTCGTGTCCTCAAGACACACGAGGGTTTCGCCGGCCTGTTCTAGCTACAATCTAGTACGAACCTGCTATATATTTGCCTATAGTCCGTATACTTGGTTATATGTCACCAATTTGAGGAATTTCCTCCTTTTATTGTCTATTCTATTGTAAGAAAAACTCGACGAGAAGAATGAATGGCTGGGTAGGTGCGAGCCGAAAATTACGAAAATAGAATTTGGATATTATTTCAGTTGAAACTTTCAAATCTGTTGAAGAAACATCTGGAAAAGTTTTGAGCATTTTTTGATTATTATTTCACTGGATTTTACTGAATATTAGGAAAAATTGGAGTTAATTTAAAAGATACTTAGAAATTTTACAAGTTCGGAAGAAACTAATAAAAATATTTTATAAAGTTTAGGAAATCTTTTGAAGTTTTAAAATATTTTTAATCTCGCCAACGTTTATATATTTTTTAGTCTTTTCAAAAACTTTGAACCTTCTAGGTAAATATATTTTAAAATGATCCAAATTCTTCTTATGTACATTTTTTTGTTTAATTTGTGTAATTAAAATAATTACCTCACAATCTGCAGAATTCTTTTTGGCAATGTAAGAAATCTTTTTCAATTTTTTGAAATATTTTTGAAAATTTTCTCTTTAAATTAAATTTTTTTAAATAAAAATTCATTCTAAATTTTCCCATTATTCTTAAGAACAATTTTTATTTTCTCAAAACCTTTCAAAAATCTTTAAACGTATCTAAATCTCTTTATATGTTTGGAAATATTTTTAAATATTCTCTTTAAATTATTATTTTTTAATAAAACATCGTTCTAAGTTTTACCATGAATCCTCAGCCAGTTGTAGGTATTTCCAGTAGGTGAGACACTGAAGAAATTAACAGTTGGCTGACTGAGGAACTTCAGAATGAGTGGGATTTGGTCTCTGGTTGCAGACAGGCCAAAACACTCTTGGGCTCAGAGCTTAACTTTAACCGAGCAAGGGTAATACTCAAGCTCGGGAGAAAAGAGGTCAAAGTCCTAACAGAAATGTTTATAAGACATGGGAACCTCGGATATCACAGACATAAGATAGGGCTTGCGGAAAGTCCCCTCTGTCACTGCCCTGCGATTGCGGGGAAACGTCTAACACTCACTGGCAGTTACTGCATCAGTGAGTCAGAGATATCAGCCAACAGCGTGGCTGTGGTCCTCTCCCTGTGTAGAGGGCTTTGGGGTCACGCTTAGACTCACAAGGGGACGCAACGGGATTACCCAAGCGTCAGGGGCTATTACGGTCTCAACCCAGCTAATAATAATAATAAAGAAGTATTTTCGAAATTTTTAAAACGTTTCTAACATTTTGTCTAATTCTTCAAAAATCTTTTCCACACTGTTAGAAATATTTTTTTATTTTTTAAAATGATTTTAAATATTCTCTTTAAATTAATTTTTTTTAATTAAAAAATCGTTCTAAATTTTCCCATGTTGTTAAAGAACATAAACAATCGTATTATTCATATAGAGAATATATGAAAGGATTAAAATTAGAGCTGAAAATGAAATAGATGTTTCCTATTTTGTATTATATTTATCAAATTAAGGCAATTATGGCCGTTCAAAAAGCACGCCACAATGAAAATCTTAGTTGGTGATTTTGCAACTAAATCGATAAATTTTCAGCCAAAAAAAAGAGTAGTTAAATTTTCAGTTCAAAAAATTAATTTTAAACCAACAAAAAAAGTCGAATTTTCAACAAATTGTTCAATTTTTAACAAAATAATAGGATTTTTAACCAAAAACGATGAATTCTGAACCAAAAATATAATAGTAGACTTTTGAATGAACTCTCTATTTGGAAGAGATAATTCAGCACGAACGTTAATTAAGAATTACTCAAGTTTTCAAGGCGACCTGAGAGTGGATTCAAAAGCTAGCCTATCCTTTCGCTCGGACTGTATACCTGATTTTCTTACCTGCAGGTTTAAATCCTAAATTCAAAGGACAAGGTAATTTGCAAAATTCTCAATCTCAGGCCTAAGGATAGTTTTCCGTAAGGTGCATGGGCGACCCAAATATTTTCTACGCCACAGGCCTAGCGGCTAACTCCTTGCTAGATACCTATGTGTTTACGCCTTTGGCGTAATACAAATTTGGGGTGTTTTATAGGGAGCCCAATGCCGCTACCGAAAAACTAGCCTTTGTAACAATCATAATAATCCATTACAGTTTAACAAAAAAATAAATAAGTTTTAATAATATACAACGAATAGGTAATAGAAAATTTAAAATAAAGCCATTTTATTATTTCTTTTTTATGCCAATTATTCAGCTCTAATACAAATCTCTGAGACTATTCGACGCTGGAAAAGAGACTCTCTTAATTATTGTTTATAGTACAAAGCGTTATTATTTCATGTAAAAGTAGCTGATGCCAATTTCTTAATGAAGCTTTACATTGTTGACGTAATAATTACATGATTTTATTTAAAAACGCTAAAGATCTAGCACATCAAAGTATGGCCATTATGTGCATTAACTTATTTAACTTGTTAAATAAAACAAAAAACTAAATAAAATAATATATAAAGAATGATAAATTGTTATATATAAAAGTAGACACAAAAAAGAATATCTTTTATCTATTTACATTTCTTGATAAAATTGCTTGCACTACAGAAAAACAACTTTCTATTCTGACTCTGAACTTTTTATTTCTTTAATTGATGGTTTCTTTAAATTGTTCACTTTTATCAAAATCTTTGACATTACAAAAACATATTTCCCTTGGAGTTGTCCAACTTTTTTTCAAAATTTTGGCTGCGGAAACAATATTTTAACAAAAATAAACACAATTTTATGTTTCCTCATTTATTGCCGTAATTGTTAATTTTGTAAGTAAACAATCGACTGAATCAAAAAATGTCATCAAAAGTAGTTGAGCTGGTTGAGAAATATTAAAAATTCGCCATGAATTATTCAATACAATTTTAATAGACTACATTTACTTAAGAGCTTTGATAAAAATGATTACATTTTAATAATTTTTAAAATTTTAAAGAGTTGCGATTGAACTCTTGAATTTCAAAGATACATAAATAAAAATTCTTCAATTTCGATGATTTTTAAGATAAAAAAAAACAGAATTTTTTAAATCTTCAAAATTAAAAAAATCTTTTGTGTAAACCGTAAAGCATCAAAATTGCAGGATATTCAATTTTAAAAACGTAAAACTTGCAAAATATTTTATTATAAATTTTCAGAATTAAAAGCTCCTCAATTTTAAATATTTAAAGCTCAAACTTCTACAATTTTGAACAATTGCCTGTACCACCTGTGGCATTTCTGTCACGAGAGGTGCCACCGACCATTGCGTTAAATGCAATACTTTTGTACATCAGGCTTGCACTAATATTCCGTCCAAGGATCTTGAAGCTCTGAAAAAGGGCAATAAAAAATGGTACTGTGGGAGTGCACAACAATCTTTTCGAATGAGAATCGGCGACCTAAGCAAAAATCTGTCTCTGAGACGATCGATAATTATGACGTAAACACTTCAGGAATTGCTGCTAGAGACCTTGGGCCTGGGGTCTCCGAGGCAATTACTAAGGCAGTTTCTGAGGGTCTCGCTGCTGGACTCAAGCCATTGGCATCTCTTTTGGAGTCTTTTAAAGCCAATCAGGAAACCTTCAATGCTTCACTTGGGGCCTCAGTAACCAAATGAAGGAAGACCTTACAACCAATGCATGTCGGATAAGTACTCTTGAAACGACTGTAGCATCAAACGTGTCAGACATATAGGTTCTACGAGAGGACACTAAGTATCTCACGACGAGCGATCTGGCTCAGGCCTCTCAGCTTTCCTATCTCGAGCATAAGTGTCAAGGTTCGTGCATGCTCGAACGCAAAACTAAATGCGTGCGGGCGTTCGCGTTTGCGTCAGGATAGGAACCGTATTGAACAATGCTTTGGTTCACACTGGACAAGCGCGTCGCCGACACGCTGCCAAAAAGTATAACCTGACGCCTTTCACAGTTTTCACCGTACGCACAGTGTAGCCAAAAGCACTTTTTGTGGACAAAAGTCTGTCTACAACCCAATTTTCAATGGATTTTGACGTTTTCTTTTTAATGACCGTAAGGCTTTCGGATATATCGAGTCCGTGCGAGAATTTTTTATTTGACTAAACCAACATTTTTTATTTAACAACAAAATAAACAATAATTTTATCCTAACTTTTCAGATGTAACTTTTTTTGTAAGATCTGCGAATTGACTATAAAGAAGAGCTTAACTCAGTGTAATTACTATCTAGCAATATCTTTCAGTAGGTTGGAGTGAGACAAAAAATTGTTTATAATGTTTTAAACAAATTAATGAACAAAAACCATGTTTTGTGATTTGCAATGATTAGTCGTTTGAAATTCACAGTTTTTATATAGAATATGAGATGAATGTATGCCTAATTGTGATTATTTAGAAATATCTGCTGCTTGGCAGCATTATTTAAACAAATTTTATAAACAAATACACAGTTTTCGTATGTCACAATGAATAGGCTTCATTTTTTTTGCAGAATCGACCAACAATGTATTGCCAATGACTTCTTGCTGTCATTTGTTTGAAATTAACAATAAGCGGAAACTACTACAAATGTATAGTTAGTGACTCTTAGCTGTACTTTTGTTCAAATTTATAAAAAATATTAATTTTTTAAATGATTTTTATGAATAAATGCACATTTTGACCATTTTTCCAAGAATAAGCTCCATTTTCTTTGCGAAACCGACTAAACATGTATTTCAAATGACTCTTTGCTATGATAATTTGCCAACTGATAAGAAAAGTTAATTATTTAAACAATTTTTATAAGCAAATGTACATTTTGGTCACTTTTGCAGGAATAGGCTTATTTTTTTCGTGGATTAAGCTAGGAATGTCTTGCCACTGACTCCTTGTTGCCTTGTTTGTTCAATTAACATGAACTGTTTATAATTTTTCGGGAACCCTCATGATATTTATGGAATAAATTATTAGCATTTTCGGTTGTTGTCAAGATGCTATTTGCAGCACAAAACATAATTTGATAACACTATAACTAAAAACCCATCACACCTTTGATTAATACAAGTAATGACCTTGGGTTTTTTAGCTCACTTCACAAAAAAAATTTATCATTGAAAAATGACCAAACTGTGAATAACGGGCAAGACATTTATTGTTGATTCCTCAAAGAAAATTAATACTTTTTATGAAGAAATAGTTTTTAATAGTTAGTTAATTAACAGTTCTTGTTAATTGAACAAACAAGGCAACAAGAAGTCATTGTATGACATTCCAGGCCTTACTCCACGAAAAAAATAAGCCTATTCCTGCAAAAGTGACCAAGATGTACATTTGTTTATAAAGATTGTTTAAATAATTAACTGTTCTTATCCGTTGGCAAAGTACCATAGCAAAGAGTCATTTGAGATAAATTTTTAGTCGATTTCGCAAAGAAAATAGAGCTTATTCTTGGAAAAATGTTCAAAATGTGCATTTATTTACAAAAATTGTTTAAAAAATTAATATTTTTTATCCATTTGAAGAATTTAGCGATTAAAAATGCTTAATTTTCGAAGAAGAATAAAAAAAATAAAAAAATAAAATTGGCAATTTAATAATTACCAAGTATAGAAAAATATTGGAAAATATTACAATTACAAATATTGCTAAGTATAATCCACTTGCATTGTTTTTAATCCATTAAAAATATAATACTTCGATTTTGCCATTTTTTGAGATATCTTTATTAATATAATATTTTTTAAATAAAGAAAATTAAAAATCAGCAACCTTAAGTTTGTTAGGAATTTTGTACTGAGTAATTAAATAAAAAAATTAGATGAATCGGTTCAGAATTGCGACCTGCAGCTTCATCCTTCCACAGAAATCCATTCCTGAAGCACTGTGCGGTTGCCACAGTGCAGTAGAACGCGACGAGTGTAACTCCAAAAAGGCGTTACACAGTGCGTCGCGTCAGCGTTCGCGTTTGCGTGCGAGCATGCACGAACCTTCACTCTCTCGAACAGGCTTCCCTTGCCAACACACTTGAGATACACGGTTTACCTCAGAAACCTTCTGAAAATCTCTCGGAAATTATGGGCCAAATTGCGAATGCTCTTTTGTGTCCCCCTTACTGATGATAATCTCCTGAATAATTTACAGAATCAATCGAACTGTATGAAATCCACAAGTCACTCAACGACCGCCGATTATAGTCGCAAAACTTAAGGAGCCGCAGACATGTACCAATATTATCAAGCAAAGAAAAAAGATCTGTGACTTCTCGACAAGCTCAATTGGTTGGCCTGAGCAGGAAAAAAAACATCCTCTACATTAGAGAAGCTCTCAATCAGTATTTTTGGCAGATCTACAAAGGAGCGCTCGAGCTGAGGAGGAACAAGAAAATCAAATATTTATGGATAAGTGGCGGGAAAATCTTATGTAGAAAGGAGGACGACTCAAGGAGAGTTATGCTCGTCCACCTACAGGATCTCGACTTGCTACGATAGCGACCATGGTGTCCTCAGCTGAATCTCCACGGCGAGTCACCGGCAGTCATCGTATATCCTTTTTCTTTGAATAGTTTTTTTGCTTTAGCCCTTGTAGTAGTAGTTTGTATATGCATAACTACTATTTTCAGCACATTTTCCTTTCTTCTCCTCATTGTCGTTATATTATATTTTAGTGCGATATATTTAATTAGTTTGAGAGTTTACATCCATGATTTAAACAACTTTGTATCTTTTGAAGGTGGATGTGGTTCGACCTATCCGGCTTATTTATTATTGTTTCAATTCCCGTGAGATGTCATCACCTCAGAGAGGCACCCTTTCTGAACGTCAATATACTCTTATTTGCTATAGAGCTTGTTTCGGAATTTTACTTGTCACAGTCTTGATGGGTCTCCTTATTTGCTTCAGCCTGTCTTTCGCGTCTCGTACTTGCACTCATACTTATGGATAAACTAAAAATTTGCCACGTCAATGCTCAGTCTCCCATGGCTCATTTTCTTGAGTTCAAAAATTTGTTCAGTTCTCGTGATTATCATATATTTGCAGTCTCGGAGACTTGATTGAAACTTGATACCCCCTCTAGTGCTACTGCTATAGAGAATTATTTTTTACTTCGTCAGGACAGAGAGGTGAAAAGGGGAGGTGGGGTGTGTATGTACTTACATTCAAGTCTCTCAGGTTACGTGGTTGGCTGCAGTCCACAAGCAAATTATCCAATAGCGGATTATTTATTTCTTGCCGCAATGCTAATTATAACAAGGAAATGGAGTTAGATATTTTTGAGCTTGTTCCTAATTACGATAACATCATTTTAATGAGGGATTTAAACACGAATCTAAATAAATCTAACAATCTAACGATTTACTTGAAGTCTGTGGTTTTTTCTGCTGGTTTGTCTATTGTTCCGCATGATTCCACTCACCACACTGACCTGACTAGCAGGCTGATTGACCTTATAATAGTAGACGATTTAGACAAAGTACACTGTTAGAAAAATCTGTATGAGGTTTAATATGCATGTAGGTGAAGCAAATATGCACTACCGCTACTGAAATTTAACATACATTGGTGTAGTGGATTTAATATACATGTGTATTAAATTTAATACACAGGTCGGTATAGCAGTTTGCGTGGAAACTCAAAGTGCTTTCAAATCTTTAAATCTTGTCAAATATTTGAAATTAAATTAATAATCTACAGTTCGTCGACTGAAATGTTATTTATAATGAAAGTGCAATGTACAGGTGGAACTTTCCCCTAAATTCACTCTAAATGGTAAAAATTTAATGGGAATACAGTTCATTGTAGGTTAACTCTGTTATTTATTCGCTTAATTGAACTTTTCGACTTGAAATTCAATTTTATTTTTGGCTAACAGGAAGAAGGTATCATGTTTTATTATTTAGGATCGAAAATGATTGCTAAACTTATTTTGCATTAGTGTAAAATAGAATTATCTTATTTTTCTTGTAAGTGATTCACATGAATGTATATGAAATTTAATATACACGTTCCTAATGGCGATTCCATATGCTTGATATATTAATTTTAATACACATGGGTATATTAAATTTAATATTATTTTTAACAGTGTGACTGCCAATTATCCTGTAACCTTCCAACCAGGCCGACTGCGACGCAGATCCGTGGTCTTAATAATATTAAAGTGCAGGAATTTCATGACCACCTAAAGACCTATGATTGGGACAATCTGATTTTACAAGGGGATGTCAACTCTAAGGTAAACGGGCTTTGTGCTATCTTAACGGAGGCCTTTGACAAATTCGCGTCACTCTTCGTCCCAAGCTCACGCAAAGAAGCAGCACCATGGCTAACAGCAGAAATTAAAAATTTAATGAGGGCCCGTGACTCAAAACGTAGGCTAGCTAACAGAACCAAAAATCCCCTTATTCAAAAAGAATTCCGTAAACTTCGTAACCTAGTACAAACAAAAATCAGAAACTCACATAACCAGCATAACTTCGACGCCATCAAAAATAGGAACAAAAAGGATAATGTTTGGCATTTACTACGACATTTGCGTCTAATTCCGCCTAAGCGTGAAGACCTCGACGTGGACTTCATGCCTTTGGATTTCCAGCGGGCGTTTTCACCACCTAATCAGCCTCCTTTAGTGGCCCCAACCCTAGCCCAGCTTGGAGATCCTTTTGGTGATAATAACCTCTTCTTCTCAGACAGCTCCAGTGTGTCCTTATTGGACACAATTTCTGAAGTCCATTCAAATGTCATTGGCCCGAATGGTATTTCTATTAAAATGATCAGACTTGCCCTGCCTGTTATTTTCCGATTCTGTTGCAAATTTACAACTTTTTGCTACAGAGTGGGATTTTCCAATATAGCTGGAAAATGGCAATCATCCGCCCTGTTCCTAAGATCTCAAAGCCTTCTTCACCCAATGGCTTCCGTCCTATTTCTATTTTGAACGCTTTGTCTAAGCCGCTTGAGCGGATTGTTTACCGCCAGCTGACAGGTTTTCTAGATACGAATAAATTATTGCACCCTTTGCAATCTGGCTTTAGAGCTAAGGACAGCACCTTAAGAGCGTTGCTTAAATTCACCACCGATATTAAATTGTCAATGGATAAAAAAGAAGTCACAGTGGTGGTACTATTTGATTTCTCTGAGGCATTCGACTCGGTAAACCATACCCTTTTACTTCGAAAATTGAAGTCTTTTAAATTATCTAATTCAGTTATTAAATGGTTTTAGTCTTACATTAGCAATAGGTGGGAACGGATCAGGAACAGTAAGGGTGACTTATCTAACTGGGTTAAGATTAAGAGGGAGGTTCCCCATGAGTCTTTTCTTGCTCCTACTCTATTCAATATTTACACTTCTGATCTAGGTGGTGAATTGCAATTCTGCAGATATCATAAATATGCAGATGATATTAAGCTTTACCTATCAGATCCGGCGTCCGATCTTGAAAATATGCTAGGCAAGGTTCAGATCGATAGACTTCCTGGCACATTGGGCTTTGGTGAACGGACCTATGAAAACCCACGCGATTGTCATTGGGCCGCCTGCCTCCCCTTCTCTGGAAGTGCTACAATCACCCCCCCCCCCCCCCGGGCAGCCACGGGGAGGTTTCCTTCCTTGATTAATTTTACCGTTTTTATTTATAATTTACCTAAAAGTGAACACATCTCGTCATATCGTCAAAGAGCTGGGTTCTTGACAGTGGCTAAAAGAAGGCAATTTTTCATGGGTAACCTATTATACACCATATTCCCAGATGAGACCCCTGAATACATATTTGAATTATTCACCTTTGTTTATAGAAATCCTAACCAGGCAAGACTTCGTGATAGAGGTTTACTCCTAAAAATTCCAGCTAATAGAACTTGCAAAATGCAAAGGTCGTTCATGATTAGGGGTGCCCGCTTGTGGAATAAACTTCCGCCCTGTATTAGAGAGGCTCCCTCACAGTATCACTTTAAGGAGAGTTTCTTTACATTTTTATTAGATAATACGAACTCACTACTAGAAATTACACATTGGTAGTGGCTTTTCCGAACATTCTATAGATTTATGGCCGGTTACTTTTGCTCCTCTTGCTATTTCACTATAATGTAAATTGTCAAGTTACTGTGCTTGAATAGTTTCTTAGTTATAAATTGTCGCTTAAGCTTAAGTAGATTTTGATAGGTTTAGCACATTTTTGTATTAAATAAATTAACTTTCGTTTATAAATTTCTTTTTATTTCTTTCATGTTACCAGTCTACGTTTAAGCACCTTAGATTTAAGCAAATATGTATCATATAATTTCTGTTCCTTAAAGGGCTACTTAGCCCTAGGAACTTTTTAATAAATTAAAAATTAAAAGGTACAGCCAACTTTCTTTTATTCTACAGTTCGCTTAGTCTACAGTTCACTTATTCTATACCCCCTATACATGCTTATTCTAATTTGTGCAGTTTCGTAATCTCCCACCACGGTCCCTGTACGGGCTGTGGGGCCACGCCCGCATCAGTGGGTGACCAATTGAAAAAAGAGGCCCGAAGAGCGGGAAGCCTTGAATTGAGTATTTTGACATGCCGTCATGGGAATGCAGATAACTTTTTCGAGAAAATATTCTAAGCGAAAAACTCATAAATGTTTAAATAGTAATATTTCATAAGTGTTGAATGGATTTTCTCAGCCAGATTCCATTCTTTTGTTGAGTCACGACCTTCAAGTTTAACGAAATAAAATAAAATATCCTAAATGTCAGGTTAGTGGTACTATAACCTCAAATTTCCGACATTTGCTTGTATTTCGTGAAGCTGAAAGGTCATCAACCGATAAAAGGATGAAGAAAGAGAAATGCCCAAAGGCATTCTACACTTGAAAAGATTACCATTCAGACGTTTATAACTTGCCTTTACATTTAGGAGATTTTCTTTAAAAAGTCTTATGCAGTGGCAGTACCATGTACTAACCTTCCTCACGGCTAACATGTCCACCTATCGACGTCATGCCACTAAACTCACTATTCCGCGAAATATTTGAGTCGTTTTTTGATTCTATAATATTGAATTTTAGTTGGGAAATTTTCCTACGCTAACAAAAACACTTGAAAACGCAATAGGGACCTAATCTACCTTTCGATGGCGCTGATTCACCGAATAATTGCGGCGACCGTGGCAAAAGTTAGGTGACCAAAATTCGAAATCCATTGGAAACAATGCAAAGTAAAGTAAAATTATAAAATGCTTCCATAAGTCGTACAGATTTTGAACAATTTTTGTCCAATACAGAAATTTTTTCCAGATTGCATACAATTTTTTCAAAATGCGTATGACTTATGACAGCTTTTATCATTTTAATTTATTTTGTATTGTTTCCAATGGATTTCGAGCTTTGCTCACCTTACTTTTGCCATCGTCGCTGCAATTATCGGTGACGACAGCAGTAGCGGAAAGGTAGATTAGTTCCCTATAAGCCGAGACCGCCTGAACAGTTTTCACTGGGAATGCATCATATTGCGTAATATACGCGAGTGACTACTCGCGCACTCGATCCTTCCGAGGTGAGAGTCGCAACCGTCTCTCGCCCTACGCGCTGAGAAACTGCGTGGGCCAGCAGTTTTAGCAATGTCGGGTGTATTGATTTGTATTATTATTGATAGTATTCATTGATTTGAAATCGACCCGAGCTTTTCGGTTGAAAAAGTTGCCTACAGGCGTTACACAGCGATACGTTCTTTCTGTTCTTTCTGGAATAGTTCAATTGTGAACAATAAAAAAGAAATCGTGGATTTCTTTTTTTTTTAAATACTTATAATTTTTACATAATATATCGACTGTCCCGAAGAATAAGTCACTAACAAAGTTTTCCGTATACAGAGTGTATCAACTATATTTTACTTTGCTAGAGTGTCGTATCTCTATGTATTTTTAAATGGAGATACGACACTCTAGCGAAGCATAATATAGTTGATACTCTCTGTTTCCGGAAAAATTGGTTAGTGACTTATTCTTCGGGACAGTCGATATGTTGATGTCCGCAAAATTATATTCATGGGTATAAAGAATATTTGCAACCACGAATAATATTTGGCAAACATCCATGATTCTTTCTTTCGTTGCCTGGGCGTTCTAACCCCACCTGCCATTCGACTAAGAATGAATTAAGTCGCTACACTCAGTCGAAAAAAGTTAAAGTCCCTCTGACAATCGACAGCGCAAGCGCGTCTTCGGTCATCGGTCACCCTCGTAGACTTTTGCTTGGCGAAAACACGCCAATCATGCGAAACCCGCATCCAGCAGCATCGCGAAAAGATTCTCGCTTATTAACTTTTGCACTGCGACCGCGGGCCCACTCACTTGCGCCGTGAGTGGTGCGCCGCCGCCCGAGCTAGCCGTTAAGTATAGCGCGTTTCAAAACCGAGCGTCAGATCAGACATGATTCCGTCAACCGAGTTTGTCAACTGAGTGATGAGTCAACTGAGTTACCCACCGCATGAAAGATCGAAGTGCAATAACAAGTTTAGTGAAACGAGAAGACGAAGGAGTGTGGCTTACGCCTCTTCGAGCACCTGGGCGGAAGGTGTGTGGCTCGCTGCTCAGGTGTTGTAACAAACAAGTGACTACGTGAGGAAGGTGGCCTGTGGTCACCCTCCCTCCCACTCGCAATGCCCAAATTAGGAAGACTGATGGTCAGGGACTGGAATACAGAGGATGAAGAAGGCAAGGCCAAGAAGTTTAAGCCTTACTCAAGGGAGGAAGATATCAACGGAAGTCCACTAAAGCTTAGCAATCGATTCAACCTACTAGATTCTGGCTCTTCAATGGATCAAGATGTCGAACAAAATGAATCAGATAAGCCTGAACCTGAAAAAATCTCCAGTAATGATGACTCAGCGACACCCTCAAAGAAGGACAGAAAAAATCCTCCTATTATAATTGAAGAAAAGATAGATGATCTGGCTATGCTGATTAACCTCATACATGAGGTCACACAAGGTGAACCTGAAATTTCAAAGAGCAGGAGTTCTTCAAGAGTCACAATCTACACGGACCTGGCAGAAGACTATGAAAAAATCCAAGAACTTTTCATAAAAAAGGACATACCCTATCACACATTCGACAAGAAGAGTGATAAATTAGTGAAGCTAGTGATTC
>CAKNWW010241041.1:0-13020 GCA_932074435.1 Andricus kollari | reverse complement strand
TCAACAAAATACATGAATTTTCATCCGAATAGTGAAATTTCCGACCAAAAAAATACTTTTTAGCAAAATATTTGAATCTTCAACCATACAGTAGAATTTTCAATCAAAAAGATAAATTTTCTGCCATTTAAATGAATTTTGAACTAAAGAGATTACGTTTCAACCAAAAAAGACTATTTTTTATGAAAATTATTTATTCTCAACAAAAATATACAAAATTTTAACAAAATAGTTGAATCCTCAACCATATAGTGGAATTTTGAACCAAATAAAAACACTTTCTCCCAAAAAGACAATTTTTCAACAATATACGTGAATTTTCAACTAAAAAGATAAGTTTCATCTAAAAAAATGACTTGTTACAAGCGACTAGGTTACTGAAAAGTTACGTTATTTGTAACTTTCAAAGTAACTTTGTTATCATTTAAAAAAGTAACTTATAAAGGGTTCGTTACGATTTTTGAAGTAACGTGGAACCTTACTTTTAGTTACTTTGAAGTTACTTTGTGTTTTTTGTATATTACCTTCTATTAAGAGAGGCTTATGGACTAGTTATGGTTAGAAAATTAATCTCTTTTGGTTGAAGATTCATCTATTTTCTTGAAAATTCGTCTTTTTTGGTTGAATGTTGAATCTCATTTATTTTGGTTGAAATTTTTTGGTTTAATTCAACAATGTTTGATTTCAGTCACATTTTTTGCTGTTGAAATAATATCAACTATTATGTTTTTTAGATTTCGAAAAGATGTTAAGGTTGTCGACTAGCGAGGTTAAATGTAGGTTGTCGATGTAGTGACGCTTTTCGATGCACTAGTGTGGTCGTTTTTTTAAAGAAGTAAAAAATCCGTCTCTTCTATCGGTGTCAATTATTTGCATTGCTGCAATCTTAAGTTTAAATTTATAAAAGATGTCAAGGTTCTCGACTAGCAAGGTTAAATGTAGGTTGTCGATGTAGCGACGGTTGTCCATCTACTGCACTGTAAAAAATTTCTTGGAGAATTTTCCCCAAAATTGTGTTGACGCTAATTTCCACACATTTTGTGGAGTTCTCCCCGAAGTTTAGTAGGGGAAATTCCCTAAATATTTGTGTGGAATATTAACCAATAAGTGGTGAATTTTCTCCAAGCTTTGATGGGGAAAATTTCCTACGCCATTGTCAAATAATACCTAAAATTTCGGGAATTTTCCCGGCATTTATGTAGGGAAAATTCCCTAAAATTTATGGAACCTTGCTTAAAACTTGTTGAATATTGATACTCATTATTTAGGGAAATCTCCCTAAACTTTTTTGGAATATTAATCGAAAATAGTGAATTTTCCCCAAAATTTGATGGGAAATATTCCTTATGTTTTTCTGTAATAAGGCTAAAAATTTCTAGAACTTCCCAAAATTTATGTGGGGAAAATTCCCGAAAATTTGTGCAATACAAATAAAAAAGGAAGGGTGAGCTCAGCCATAGCAATGGAAGAGCCTCGCCCTGCAGAAACCGCCTTGTTGATCATCATGTTGTTGATCACGGTTGCTTCTGCGCCAGGTAAGTATGCTTTACTACGTCGCGCCCTGGCGGATTTCTCATGATCCTGAAGAAATAGAACAAGAGGATGATGATGAGAACGTATCATTTATTACAGTTAGATATAACAATAGGGCAGTTATATAACAATAAACAGTTAGTTAGTTAGGGCACTTAGATTTTAGTTTTCTAGGTATAAAATATTTAAGCTGGGCCAAGCAGGAGTGCCATATAAGCAGTTGCGTGTGCGTGAGCGAAGGTCCAACGCAGTGTTATCGAAGCGAGTGCAGAGGTGGGGTTAGCGACGGGAGAACACTACACGGGAGACCGCTATTCCCGCTCACGCACACGGCGCTCCTGATTGGTCCAGCTTAAATATTTTATAACTCAAAAACTAAAACTTCAACTTGTTTATGGAAAAGGAATTTTCTATTTATTTTTTTTTATGTTTATACAGCTATATAAGTCCGGACACTTTAGTCTGGGACACCCTGTAGTGTACGGTCTATTACGTAAATTAGGTTATGTTCTTATGATCGGTGATACACCTGTCCATTTTGATGATCAATTCATCTACGTGGGAGATAAATAGTACTTGAGAAACTATTGGCCTTCTCGAATAATTATTATTTAGGCAGGCACGTGAGGAGTCTTACATAAGATTGAGCGACCTAAATAACTACAAAGAAATCCTCATCAACACAAACGCTCACAAGAAGCCTCACAGTCTCTCTGAACCTATTCGTATTAGCAATAATACAAAGTACAGGAACATTATTGAGACATTGTTTCCACGTAAACGATACTCTAACTGTGATGGTTCTCTATACACTGCGGCGCCATCTATTACCCGTAACCAATTATCGACTGGTGGTATCTTAGCACGGATACAAACTATTATCGTCTGTCGCTGAATGACCGCACACAGTTTGACCGGCATTTAGCTTGAAACAGAACCGTGTTACAGAGTTCGCCAAACAGCACCTTGTAGCTTCGTGTGCCGTACAAGTGTACTGCATAGCCTTAGGTAAGATATGTTTACACTGCACAGCTCTATGTACGGTAAAATACTACTGCACATCCGTATATGCTATAGAAGCCTACTGTGCATCCATATGTGTAAAAGAAGCCTACTGAACATTCACAAGTCTACTGCGCATTCATAAGTATCGTAGAAGTGCACTGCGCAGCTCTACGTACTCTAAAATACTATTGCGGAACCTTATTTAACTTAAAACTGCACTTTACACCCGAATGTGTCATAAAAGTACACTGCATAGATAAATGTAGTCCAGAACTTCATTGCGCAACCTTGTATACGACCGAAAAGTTACGCGCATCCGTGTGTATCATAGAAGCCTACAGAACAACCCTAAATGTTGCAGAACTCAACTTCACAGCCCCATATACTGCGAAGCCCTATTGGATGTAATCTTTATCTACATTCGAGAAAGAACGATTAAAATTTCTAGAAGAGGCTATTGCTTTCGATATTCTCTGTAACGAAATATCCACACAATTTGATCCAATATCAATGCTTCTAGAAAGTTTCATAAAGGGAACCTGTCTTATACAAACTTGAATCAATTGATATTTCTAGAGTTTAGATAGAAAACGCATATTGATGGTTCTAGAAATTTTATGCAGGCAAAAGCCCCGCGAGCAACGAGTCTTACAGAAACTTCGATCTTTCTAGAATCTTAATAGATTAAGGGGTAAGGAGAGTGAGCGATCGTTATAATTAACTGCGTCGATGTCTCCAGAACTAGAAGATGTATCAAGGCCACGCGCCATACGTCAGACATTCTAGAAATTTCGATGTATAGAAAATCGTCAGAGATCACGTCAACATTTTTGGAAGGCTCGACATATTAAAATTTAAACATTTACCATTCTATGTGGAGGTTGATAATATCGATTGATCTTTCCGGACAAGTCGTTAGAGATCACATCCAATATCAATGATTCTAGAAAGTTAAACGACATAGAAAACCCCAAAAGTAAGAGCTTCTCACGTTTGAATCTTCTAGAAACTTCGGTGGACAGAAAATCGTCAGAGATCACGTCTAAATTTCCAGAAGGTTCAATCATATTCCAAAGATTAACGAATAAGAATCTTAGACATTTTGAGAAACGTGTAGAATTAAGGGGAATCCTCGATCCCACGAGGGCCAGCTAAATAAAAAAAAAACTTGCATCGGACTCGGTCGGTAAAACAGTCAATCACCTTGATGGCTGGGGAATAGATTCGTGTCAGTGCTCTACCAACCGAGTTACCGACTGTCGGTAACTTAACGATAACTATACCAGGTGATTGTGTACAGAACCAGCTTAGCCTATCTACTCACATATCATACAATTTAGAAATATATCGTTGGTACATATACACAATTTGCCTGAAATAATTACATGAAATGACAATACACAACATACAATATAATCGCACGCTTTTAAAGATATTAACGCCATCAAAAATCGAAAACGCAGGGGCGGGTTTCGAAATGAGCGGATCATCGACACAGCGTTCCTTACTGTCGGACCGTCCACTTGCGCGGGCGCAAACATGTATATACGCGCGCAGAATTTCAAAATAGAGAAAATAATAACCTTTTGTGTTTCTCTGCAAATTACACATTTATATCTTTCTTTTATTTATAGAAATGCCTTTTTTATATAAATAAATGCATCATATCTACGCTACCTGTCAATTGCCAGGATTGACTACTGGAAATCTCTCGATTTAATCTCCCATAGACTTATCATCTGTCTGTTGAAAAGCTTGAAGGCTTATCCACACATCGTGAGGTGCATAGAGAGATTGATGCCGCTTTGGAAAACCAGAATTACTATCTTATCTGAAAAACTTCACGTGACATCTATCAACGTCACCTTTCGTAGAGGTGTCTTTCAGGACGACACCATGAGCCCCCTTCACATTTGCCTCACATTATTCCCACTATCTCTCGCACTTCGCCATTCCCAAGGGTACTTCTGTTTTCAATCCAGAAATCGAAAGCATAAAGTCACTCATGTATTATACATGGATGATCTCAAGATCTGTGCTAAGAATAAAGAGCAACTAAATATAGCTCTAAAGATTGTCAAAGACTACAGTCAAGAGATTGTAATAGAGTTTGGGTTAGAAAAATGCCCCAAGGTTCATTTGAAGCGAGGACAACTTAATGGCATCTCCAAGGACCCTGCTCTTTTCGATAGAAGCGCTATACGACATCTTGGCGCTAGAGAGACCTATACCTACCTGGGCGTGCCACAACGCCGCATCCAGGGCGCAGCATCGATTAAGAATGCTCTTCGGTGTAAATACAAACGTTTTTTCCGACAGATTTGGTCCTCCGAACTGTCGCCGCGGAAAAAGAGTATCTCCAACGAACATGCTTGCCGTCCGGGTAGTACTCTATTCATTTGGAGTGGTTAAATGGACGCAGGTGTCGAGCTCAGATCCCTCGATAGCGGATCAAGAAAAGTTATGCACATGAATAAAAGCATGCACCTTAAGTCATCTGTTCTGCGACTTTACGTCTCACGCGATCAAGGTGGTCGTGCAATACGTAATCTTGAATTTCTTCACAATAGGATTATTCTGGGTTCAGCACATATACACCTCACTTTCGGTCTCTGTCCCCCCGGTCTCGGCTTTCCTAGAACTGCTGACCCATGCAGTTTCTCAGTGCGCAGGGCGAGAGACGGTTACGACTCTCGCCTCGTAAAGGCAACCGTACGCGATTACTCATTCGAGTACATTGCGCAAAATTAGGCGTTTCAATTGGAAACGGTTCAGGCCGCCCTGATTGTTTACCTTTGATCCCCCGACTTGTCGCCAATGCTATTTGCAGGCAACCCCCGAAACTGGACTGTGACCGCGAGTTCGATTAAGTCGCAAATGGATGAGAACCTCTTCTTCAAATGTTTGGAGCGGGTGCAATTTTGTAGACTGGCACCCGCTCCCAGTGAAATCCCGCAGTTATACTTATGACAAGTTTTTAACTATATATAAGGGTGGTCCAGCAAAATTATTTTTTTTATTTGAAATTTTTTTTGAAATCTCACTATCTCGATTTCTATCATTTGATAAAAAAAAATTTCCTAATTTTTTTTTAAGATTTAAAAACAATGTTTAGTAGTAGGGTCAGTTAAAGTATCCAAAAGTGTTAAAAATTGTATAAATACGGAAAATAACACCTATGCCCACGTCTCACGGTCCTAAAATGGGTGGCCACAGGACACGTCGCTATCACAACGATAGGTCAGCGAAACTTTCATCTATCTTGAGGACTTGAAGCGACCCAAGGATGACAGCTTTCTGTCTCCAGCCCGCAAGTGCCTTGTAATATTTTTGGCACGCGGTTATGGCTTTCAGGTTACGAACCAGTGCTAGTTTCGCACCTCCGAGAACATTAATTTTCAAAGTGAGGATATGATTTTCTTTGTGCAAGGGGGATCACCTATTAATTGGAAGAAGAAAATTGCGAAAATTTAAATATAACTTAAGAAAAAATTGTAATATATAGTCTGATTTCGCGCCATTTTCAATTATGATCCTTTTTTATTTAACCAAAAAAGCTAAATTTTCTACAAATATTATAGCGAACATTATATTATAATATTATAAAATATAGAGCAGAAAATGATATCATTGTTTGATCTTATACAGTAATTTTCAACTTGAGGATGCGATTTTCTTCGTGACCAGGTCTAATACAGCGCACAATTGGGCGGTCCGAGGGTAAGGAATGCCGTGTGTATAATCTGCTCGTGTTTCGAACCACCTAACCTACGCTTAACGCTTTCTGTCCCTCGGCTAACCTAACACTTGGATATCGAGAAAAAAATGTCGTCTATAAAGTTAAAGTACAAGTACGTTAGGGCCGTATCAAAAATTATATGATTTCCATATTATCGGAATTTCTTTTATAATGACATCTTATTAATTATCAGGCTTATGTACTAAGTGAATAAAACCACCTTTCTGTTAATAATATGTAAGTTTTGAAATCTAAATATTAATTTAATTTAAGTTTTGAATTTAATATTTAATAGTATCAAGTATGAAACGTTGTCAATTAAACAATTCCGAAGTAAGTTTGAATCTGGATCATTTTTGATTGAAAATGTTTCAAACTTAAAATCTTAAATTGGTTCAGTCTTATTCTTTAAAATTTTGCATGATCTACACACTTATAAATGAAGGATGCCCTACCGGAAAGAAATCGCAGGAACGTCTCAGGCGAGAATTTCAGGTCGGGTAATACAAATTTCAGTGAATTATCAGTCTCTATTGGAAGGCTTTCGGCTCCAGAAATTGCTTAAAAGATTTTGGTCCTTTTTTCTGTTTTAACGTATGGCGGTCCAACCTTGAGGATTCCGAAACACGAAAGGCAGTTAAGGAAAGTTTGGCTGCCATAAAGTATTCACAAAACTAAACCGAAAAAAACTAAACTAAAAATTTACATGCATATATTTATTTGCGACAAGTTATATGAATAAAAAATAAGGTTAACCAACCACCGTGGGGTCTCACTGGGAGCAACTGCCATCTAAAAATGACACCGGCACCTAGTACGACCGCGGTAAATCACACTCATGGCCACGTCATACAACCGTGAGATGGGTGGTCACAGGACACGATCAAATCACCACGACAGGCCTGCGAAACCCTCGTGTGTTTTGAGTACACGAAGCGACCCAAGGATGACAGCTTTCTGTATCCATTTCGCAAGTGCCTTGGCATATTTTTGGCACGCGGGTATGGCTTTATGGTTACGAACCAGTGATAGTTTCGCACCTCCGAGAGCACCTATCACAAGGACAATTACTTGTACCGAATATTTTAGGTACAGTCTTTTCAGCTCCCTTTTAAGGTCTTGATACCTCTCCTCCTTTTCTTTCTCCTTGGCAGTGATGTTGTATTCAGACGGTGCCGAGAATTCGATCACGAATATAGTTCGTTTCTCGAAGTCTTGGAGAACAATGTCAGGCCTCGAGTGTGCAACGGAGACTGCTGTCCGAAAATCGTAGTTCCAGAAAATTTGGCGACAAAGATGGTAAATAAAGGACTCTTAGGGCCGCATTATGTCTGTAGATGTACGTCGTTCCTGCGTGGGTGGGACACCCCGATAGTATGTGTTCCAGGTACTCAGCGTGTGCATGACACGCTCTGCACCTATCGCTGGAAACTTCTTGACATAAAATGCGGTCACGCTATGCTAAGGTGGAAATGACACCGTCCTGGCATGCGAAAATAAAACCCTCTGTACCTGAATTAAGCCCTGATGATCTAAGGAAAGCAAAAGTTTGCTCCTTCGAAAAGGACTGTTTTTCTACATTCTTGTGAAAATTTCCGTGCATTTTCTTGTCGAGTAGCTTTTGATGGAATTTTTGAACTTCTGGTTTCTTCACTTCGGCTTTCAGAAGTGAAGCATCTAGATGGAGTAATGGACTTTCCTCACTTCTGATGTTAAAATACAGGCCAAGGATCTCGGCCGCTTGCTCCGCGGCTTTGTAAAGGAACGCTCTTTCACCAATCATCTCGTGGTTCCCGAACATTTTTAGGAGAGGAGCTACGATATAAGCTGCACTTAGAGCAATTCGGTTGCGAAGACACTGGAGATTCAGAAGTCCGCGTCGGCCTTGCCGGCGTGAAATGTATAACCGCGGAACTGATGAATTGATATGCAAGCATTTATGCATATGCATGATCTTGCATATGGTGACATCAAGGGCCTTAAGTTCGTTCTTCGTCCATTGAACCACCCCAAACGAGTAGAGTAGGACCGGGATGGCAAGCATGTTAGTCGCAGATAACTTGTTCAGCGCCGACAGATTGGAAGACCAAATCTGTCGAATAAGATGCTTGCATCTGCTTCGGAGAGTCTCCTGTACTGATGTTACGTCCTGATTGCGGCCTTGAGGCACGCCCAGGTATGTATAGGTCTCTCCAGTGTTAGGATGTCTAATAACACTTATACCCACAAGCTCAGGGTCCTTAGAATCGCCAACAATCTTTCCTTTCTTCAGATGAATTTTGGAAAATTTGTCCAATCCAAAGTCCATCCCAATCATTCCTGTGTACTTCGGGACGATATTTATGTCAGTTTAAAGTTTTCTTTTACCAGAGGCATAGATCTTCAGGTCATCCATATAAAATACATAAGTGACCTTATGCTCGCGCTGGTCAGTCTCGCCACAGAGGTATCCAGAAGATATCATGGTATCGCCCTGAAAGACGCCCCTCTGGAAGGTCACGTTGTTTGTTGTCACACGATAATTTCCAGATGATGATGAGAGGTTGAATCGAAAGACTTTCGGTAGTCAATCCAAGCCATTGAGAGGACGCGTTGATGGCCTGCCGCGTCTTTACAGACACTTCTTCCAACAGAAGTTCTTGATAGATTGATGGGCATTCCTCCTCAGATTTTGTGAGTTTGTTGCAAAATTCCTTGAAGCGGATAATATTGTCAGTATCTTCTTTCAACTTTAGTGTTTTTGGGATCTTGTACACGCGAGATGGGTCAGCGAAAAACTTTTGATTCTCCCTGATCCATCTCTCCCTCTTCTGTATTCTCCTCCATGCATCAGATAACAGCCGTATTTTGTCAACAATATTCTGCTTGATTGACAGCAGCTTTGACTTGTTCAATGTGTGGTGCAAGATCATAAGTTCTTGGACGAACTTTCGAACCCTTTCCATGAACGGTCTACCAGATGTTATGTAGTCAATCACGCATTGAATACGGGACGCATTCTGTCTTGCCCATCCAATATTCTTGTTCAGTTGATGCAAGCGTCGTTTGGTGCTTTGATCCATCGTCGGTTTGAGCCTTCGATTTGAATCAGCCAAAGCTCTCGCAGCACCATAAACTGAGCAATTGATGATCCAGAGTTCGGACTCTTGCGAGGTTTCTCCACGAAGGGAGGCATCCATTTCAGCCAGATCTTGGGATTTAAGAAGGTTCATTCAGAAGGTGCCTGCTTTCCGCGAACAGGAATCTTAGCAGTCTATCAAGTCATCCTTGAGTTGATTCGTCTACTCAATGTGGGCGTTTTGCCGGTTCGTCGTCGTGTTTCCATCTAAATTATTCGCAGCACCCCGAACTCTAGGATAATCGGCATTGTTTGCCGACCGATTGTCGGGCGCTCTGCGTGTTTGATCGTTTTGAACCGCATCTACAACTTTTTGGTGTTTCGGTGGAGTCATTGTTGTTCCCGCGAGCAGCTAGGGAAAAGGTTACGTCCGTCCTTGTAGAGCCCCGCATGCAAGGATAAGGCTGCATACTCTGAGAGGTCGCCCTGTATCCCAGAGTTACCGTTTAAGACACCTGACCCAGGTGTCATTCAGCTTTCGGCACAGTTTTTAGGCCTCCGCTTAGGGGTTATTCCATCGGGACCATCCTTGCACAATTGTCCGCGACTGCTTATTAATTATTGTAACCATATTCAGCAGAAACACTTGGTAGAGGGACCCTCTCTGCGCAACCCGATCAACCTAGAGTTCGGGTTGATCGGGTCACTGGTTCGTTACCTCAAAGCCATACCCGCGTGCCAAAAATATGCCATGGCACTTGCGAGATGGATGCAGAAAGCTGTCATTCGTCTGCATGCATGCATCAGTGTTTTTCAATTGTCTTTAAAGTGTTTTTGTTGGCGTACCACAATTTTCCAACTAAAAATCAATATCATAGAATCAAAAAACGACGCAAATATTTCTCGGAATAGTGGATTTTGTGGCATCACGTCGATAGGTGGAAATGCCAGCCGTCGGGAAGGTTATTACATGGTACTGCAACTGCATACGACTTTTTGGAGATAATCTCTGAAACCTGAAAGTAAGTTATAAAGGTCTGCATAGTAATCTTTTCAAGTGTAGAATGAATTTGCGCAATTCTGCTTCTTCATCCTTTTATCGGTGGAAATACAAGCAACTGTCCAAAATTTGAGTTTAGAGTACGACTATCCTGACAATCAGGATATTTTCTTTTATTTCGTGAAACTAAAAAGTCGTTAATCGACAAAAGAATGGAACATGACTGAGAAAGAAGATTCTCCACTTGACAAATATTACTATTTGTACATTTATGACTTTTATGTTTATAATATTTTCTCGCAAAAGTCGAATGACGTATTCCCATGACGTCATACTAAAATACTGAATTCAAACCAATGAGGGCGTTCTTCGGGCCTCTTTTTAATTGGTCAGCCACTGACGCGGAGGAGAATATACCGGGACCGTGGTGGGTGTTGTCGGAACTGCGCAAATGGAAATAATAATAAATAAGGGAGATGGAAACAGTTGACATTTTTCTCATTTGGGTGTGAAGTTTCGGAGTGGAGAGAATCGTACGCGCGCACCTTTTAAAAGTATCAATTGACGACTATATGCATTATGCATCCTATATATTCCGGTATAAGATTTTACAGATATTGCAGTCATTCCTTAACCTTTCAAGACATAGGAAGCCAAAAATGTATTTAAACAAATTTGTATTAAGAAATAATTTGAAAATATATTAGTTTTTGCATTATATCGCACATTATTGATTTTACATGATTTCCCATGATCAACACAAAACGGATTGATAATAACAATGCATATATATTTAAGAATCGTGTTTTAAGTACTTTGAACTATATACAAAACAATAAATAGTAGCCTGTCATCAAACTCCATACTTTGTTTTCGGCCAAAATTTCGGTCGCCTGGCCCATGGTGCAACGTGTAAATACTGCCATGCTGTTTAGAGAAAAAACGAACAAGAATAAAATGCTACATTACAAAAACTATCAAAATATTTTCGAATTATCGGTTCTAGATATGGAAATATAAAAGTACACTAGTAATTGTCACTAAAAATGAGTGCACTGAATTCAGCAATTTTATTATAAAATTTGAGTCATATGAAAACGTGACTTCAAAACTACTAACTGATGACTACAGTACAAGCGCGGATTTTCGAGTCTATGTGAAGCGAACCAGATATTGCTGTTTTTCGACTGCAAAAAAGAACCGGTAAAAAAGTTCGGTAACAGGCGAAAAAGGTAGGAACGGCAACGTAAGACCCGCTTCACACGCTTGCAAACCCGCGGTTTGCATGCATGTGTTAGAGAAATTGTATTTTAGCTTATTGCGAATACTTTAGTTGCTTTTCCTGAGTCTGTATCAGTTAGTTAAAATAAAGAAGGATATTTGAAAGATACAATTAAAGCACTGCGAATGACATCTAGGTAAAGCCCAGAAATGAAACTTTATAGAAGAAACAGAAAACGTTTTCTATGCTACGATGTAGAACATGAAATTCGAAGAAAATTATAGAAGATAGTGGTCCTTATGAGCCATACTTACAGGAGTTGCGAAAATTAAAAAAAAAAAATTTCAAAGTAGGGGGAAGGAAAAACTACATGGGCTTTACCTAGTTGTCAATTACAAATATTTTTAAATGATTTTTTGTCATGTCTTCCTCCAAAAAACTGCAAAAGTGTTTCCTGATCGATGAGTTTTAACCTAAAGTACTTGAAACTGTGAAAAATGATTTTCGAAAAAAGCAAGATTTACCTTTTTGTCATTCTCAGTGCCTCAGGTAAAATGTATTAGACATCGACGTGTCTAAATGACAAGGTTCTCTCAGTGAAGTCTCAGGTGGGGCAGTTTGGAAGCTCGAAATCCCATATAAATGGTGAAATTCAATCTTGTCATTTGGACTCGTCGACACAGTATTATGAATTGTGGGCTTCTTCTTGCAATAGTAATATATTTGCTTTCATTTTAATTTATGGAATTCAAATTTTATTCAATATGCAATGTAATACATAATCAAAATATTTGTTGGAACTTAACTTCTATCCCTATCTTTGGACTGAACAATTTTGCGTCCTAAGATATCATATTTGATTTTTTTACAATTTGGTTCCTCATCACTATCAGAACTGCAATCGCTGTCACTAGAATTAGCGTAAGAACCTAAGCCTGGCAGGATTCCAATACATTTCATATTTTTATTCGAACTGTCTGCAAGTTCTGTTCTTGAAGATTTCAGGAAATGATTTGCCGGCGTGAGTAAACTTTTATTATTACTAGGACTTTTCTCTGATTGATCTTTTATCTCCATGTTTACATTGTAACCGTCCACATCTGTCAGCTGTGTTTTATTCTCCACGTGGTGATCATTGCACTGTGGGTCTGTAAATATACATAAAAAATAGTCAATATATACATATATGGACAATTATGAAACAGGTATCCTTTTCGATTATTTTTTAAAATATATTCTCTGGAAAAATATGACAGGATTTTAGATTGACAAAGTCATAAAAATATAGATGTAGACAGAAAGTAAATAAACTTGAATAAAGGGATAGGGATTGCAATTGATAGGGGCAAATGATGATAACCAAAAGGGATAGGAAGGGATAACAGATATTATGTGGATAACAGAAAGAAATTTACGTATTTTATCGTGCCCAGATTTTTCTCAACCTTTTCAAGTAGAAACAG